>RCUC01108542.1:0-32154 GCA_003697995.1 Taxidea taxus jeffersonii
CTGTCTCCAAGAACCCCTCATCCCCAGGCTCCCTCTTCAAGGTGCAGCTCAAATCTTGCCTCACGGGCCCCAGCCCTGGAATTGTTACTACCTCTGGGCTCCCACACTAGCACAGTCACAACAGCCTGCTACTGGATATTACAGCCCTCTGCCCCGCCCCCCCACAGGCCATGCAGAGCAATCTCCCTGTGTCCAGAGCCCCATACAAAGCCAGGAGTGTGTACCAAGGAGTGGGAAGCAACTGGGGACACCATCAGAACTTTCAGACACAGATCAGTAAGGCCTAAAGGCAGCAGGGAGAACTTCTGGAAGGCAAAAGTTAGGGCTCAAATAAATAAGGATTGGGGAAATGGACAGGGGAGCCCAGGGCCACAGAGACAGAGGCTTGGGTAAAGGCCTGAGGAGGTGGCCTCCAAAGATGGAGGCCTGCCTAGGCTGATCTCCAACCTGCAGCCCTAAGAAGTCATGATGGAGAGGGGGAAACTGAGGCTCAGAGGGAGGAGCTGCCTCCACTAAGCTATGCAGCCTGGCAAGCATGACAGGTGGGTTTTGTCTATAGGTGGCAGTAGTCTCCCTTGTCCGCATAAGCAGTTACTGCCACCAGCACCCCCATGGCCCAGAAGAGCTCAAAGACCAGAAGTCTGGCAGCTATGACCCCATGTAGCTAATGGAAGGGGGCAGGAGTCTGGAGGAGGAGCCCAAACCTGGGCTAGGAAAGCAGGAAACTCGTGAAGGGGTTCTGCAAGAAGGAGATGTTTGCTGGGCTAGCATCCCAGGGCCACAACCTCAGCAAAGCCCCAGGAATGCCTCTTGCAGATTCGCTTCCTTGCCCCTCCGGGGCTCTAGCCCATCTGGGCTCCTGGGAACATGGCTCTACCCACGTAAGCCTGAGCCCTGAAGGAGCCAACCTCCTCTCCACCCACTACATTGGCCCAAGAGGCTGTTCTGGGAACCTCTTGGATCTTGCCCTGGCCAGTCTCAGGTTTTCTATCATCCACTTTTCAGCCCTGAGGATCCAATTCCCTCCAGGCCCCTTGGGTTGAGGACACAACAAAGGCTAAGGGCTCTTGCCCAGGAAGGCCCCTGACTGAGCCTTCCCTGGGTCCTCAGCTTAGGCCCCAACAGCACGCAAGGAAGCCCTAGAAACAGACAACACTGGCCGGCCACTCTCCCCCAAGGTCCACCACATCCAGCGAGAAATGGAAAGATGCAGCCTGACCTTGTAGTTCTATAAGCAAGGGGCTTCCCACCCTGGCCTCCCTGATGGAGACTACTGGGGCTGCAGGCTCTCCGGGTACCAGGGACAGCTGGAGATGTGCGAAGCTCGGGGTAACTGGCCCTGCCCTGCCCTGGGAGCTGAAGCCCCAGTCCCTGTGAGGATCAGGGAAGCCTTGCCCAGAATACGAGGATTCACAAGACCTCGGCTGTAGCCAGAGAAGAGGGGGTCTTCAAGGGAATCGGGGTTCAGGGGGAAGGGGAGAGAGACTGGCAGGGAAGAAGGGCAGAGAGGGGCTTGGGCCATACCCAGAGGACAGACCCCAAATATCAGGCAGATGGAAATGCTGAGCACCACCTTCTGGGCCCGGAGAGCCACAGGCTAATCTGAACAAAGGAGTGGGACTTTCACACTGTTACATGGCCAAACAGGAGGTTGGACGGAGAGCCCAGCTCTAGCCCAGGCAAGCCAGAGAAGCTGCCATGGGCATGTATGGAGTTGAGCATTCTCTCCTAAGCCTCTGAACAGGGAGAAGGCCAGGGGCAGCACCCCCACCAGCTTCCCCAGCAAGCCAGCCCATCTCCACACCCTCTCCTTCTGGGTGCAGTCGTGGCAGACAGGGCCTTCCTAGAGCCACTGTCTAGGTAGCTGGCACACAGCTCACCTCCCCTCCCAGCCACTGTCTGAGGGGGAAACCCAGGCTGGGTAGAAGCCGCAGAGAACATGGTTCCCAGCATAACAAAGAGAAAAAGCCAAATGATCTGCACAACCATAATTCTGATTCAGCCCAGCGGAGTTGAGGTCACAAGGCAAGCAGGGGAACCAAACTGCAAAGGGTGGCAAGCTGCTCCGAGGACAGTGGTCCCACACATGGCGTCACCTTCAGCAGAGACTGGAGGAAAGGGTGCCACCTGGCCACATGGAGACAGGAAAAGAGATGCAGGTGTAAGGAGCCTTCGGGGTGGAGTGTGGGCTCTCCAGAAGCTTGAGAGAGAGCGTGAGGCACGGTGGAAGAATGGAAAAAGATCCCTCCGTGGTGCATTGGCAGGACACCCAGCCCACCATTGACCTCTCTGGTAGGGAATGTGATTGCTGGGCAGCGGGACTGGAAGGGCAGGGAGGCTGGGGGAGCAGAGCTCTCCCAGCTTCTCTGCTGCCTTGACTCTCTTGACTAGCCCTCTCCCTTCCCCCATTCCCCTAACCTCCCCAAACTCCCCAAACTCCCACTAGAAGGGATCTCCATAAAGGATTTGGGAAACTCCCTTCTCCCATCTGGGCTCCTTCCCTCCTCCCCTCCATCAGTTGTGACCATCAATAACACACCTCTACCCATGGCCCCCAGGGTAGTGCTAGGGGGCTTCGGGGAGCCCTGGGGCAGGGTGGGGGTGGGGGGACAGGAGGGTGAGGGCCCTCCCTCTCCTCTGTAAAAGAAGGAGCATGACCTGATCCCCCAAGATGGAAGTGAAGGCTGAGTGGGTACAGATTCCTGCACACGTAGGCAGAGCGGGCAGAGCTGAGGCTGCCTAAGCTCGGGTCTGTGCCCTGCATCCTGGGTAAGCAGAGCCCCAGTCTAAAGAGGGTTGGTAGGGTTGGCCCCATTGCCTCAGCAGATAGAATCTCCTCTGAGCACAGATGGGGAGTGATTTCTTTTCCTCTCTCCTCTAGGAACCTTTAGACAGTCAAATTATAGTTCAATATTAAAGCAGAGGCAAAGACATCAAGTTCAGGAATCATCCTCATCTTAACAACCAAGTGGGGAGGACTGGAGGACGCAAAAGAGAAGCTGAAGATGGGCGGGGTCTGGAGGGTGGGAGAAGAGGGGAACCGAGAGCCTTCAGATCCAGGCTCAGTGAGAGAAGAGCAGCAAGGCGGGCAGCTGGTAGGTATCGCAAGGATCAAGGCGGGGGGGGGGGGGCCCGGGGGGGGGGGGGGGTGGCCCACCCAAAAAGGCACGGAAGATGGAGGTGTGAGGAGCTGGGGAAGTGAGCACTGGGAGCTGCAAAAGCAGCTGGCCTTCCCTGTCTTGATTTAACCAGCCAGCCAAGTACCAAGTAATTTCTGAGCACCTACTATATGCCAGGCCCTGGGGGTCCTCAGGGAATGAGACAGACAAAGTTCTACCCACAAAGGTCTTGGACGAGAACACACTAGGGTCAGAACCTGGGTGCAACACCTCAAGGGAGATCTCTCCCCTGGTTGGACATTAGACTCCCTGGACAAACACCAGGAGCACCCAGAGTAAAAAGAAGAGGTGTGGGATATAATGGGCTCTGGTCTAGATCCAGAACCTTCATCACAAGCTATGTGTCCATGGGCAAGTCCCTTCATCTGAGTCTCGGTAAAAACAACAGCAGCCAACTTTTACTAAGCACTTACTATGTACTCGGCATTATTCTAGAACTTTAAATATACACTCATTTCCTTAATACAACACCATGAAGTACATACTACCAGTATCCCTTTCCTTGGGGGAAAGCAACACACAACAGAGAGATTGCCTGCTTTGCCCAAGGTCACACAGCTAGGAAGTGGAGCAGCCAGGATCCACTTGCACCCGTCATCAGGAACATCTGATTCAGAGGCTGCAGAGGCCCTCAGCCTGGTTCCAGGCATCCCACTGCTACCTAGAATCATTGCCCCCCTCTCCATGTCTTGGCCCATAGAACTCCTAGTCACTCTCTGGAGCCCATTCCAAATGCTCTCCCTGCAGCGAAACAGAATGATCCCTCTCAAGATTAAGGAGGATTCAGCCTCAAAAAGATTAAAGGGCTTTGGGGCGCCTGGGTGGCTCAGTGGGTTAAGCCTCTGCCTTTGGCTCAGGTCATGATCTCAGGGTACTGGGATCAAGCCCCACATCAGGCTCTCTGCTTAGCAGGGAGTCTGCTTCCCCCTCTCTCTCTGCCTGCCTCTCTGCCTACTTGTGATCTCTATCAAATAAATAAATAAAATCCTAAAAAAAACAAAAAAGATGAAGTGGCTTGTCCAAGGTCACGTAGATGGCTGGGGACAGAAGCTGCCATATGCCACATGCCTCTCACAATGATAGCTATGGGAGTACTGTGTGACTGACGGTCAATGTCAGGGTCACCTGATGTTTCCTGAGGATGTAGAGCGCCTGAGCCTGAAAGAACAGAAGATTACAAGAACTGGGGACAGGTTGGGTCAGCTGGTCAACAAGCCCTGCCCGGGTATGCTCTGTAAGGAACAGGGATGAGCAAGGGACCTCCTCCCCTTCGGCCCATGGTCTCCCAGGCCTCTTCCAACCGCATGCTGAAAGCGCCTACTCTTCTCTCCACCTGTCCAGTGCCTGCCCAGCTAATTTTAAAGGTCTAGAACCAATATTGCTACCTCCCTCAAGAAGCCAGCCCTGATTGCCCCAGCAGCCCTTAGGGCACCCTGAACCTGCAGGCCAGCTGGAGGCTGGAGCAGGCTGGAGGACAGAATTGCCCCCATGCGCCCTGGGTAAAGGGCATTCAGGTACAGGAGCTTGGTAGGAGTGAGAGGGAGAAAACAAGGCACCCTACCCCGCAGGAAGCTCAGGCAAGAGCCAGCCGCACCCTGTGGCAGCAAAGCTAACACGATGGATGACACTATTCAGGAAGAAATAAATCCTGAGGCTCATGCACCAGGTGACCTGGGCGGGGGGACTGGGAATCCATCTTAGAGGTGTTTAATAAGTGTGCCAGCCTCATACATCTTCCTCCCACCCCTCTCTAGCACCTTATGCTCTGAGCCCACCTCCATCCCGAGGTGCAGCCCCTTCCCCAAGCTTTCTTAGAATCAAGGATAGGGGTACAAAAGACATCCAGACCAAATCTCCCATTGCACAGATAGGAAAACTGAGGCCCAGAGAGGACAGAAACTTACCCAAGGTCACATAGGGAGCTAACTTCAAAATTTGGACTAGAACCCAGGCCTCTACCTTCAGATCACGTAGTCACCTCCCTCAAGGCTGCACATTATCTAGAGGCCTCTCCAAATCCCCTCTGCCCTCAAGCTCCGCTGAGGCCTCGAAGAAGAGCTCCTGTCCACTCCCATCCCCAGGCCCAGGCCGGCTCCTCCACAGCACTGATCCTAGATCCCTCGGTGCCTCTCTTCCCTCCACTACTCCCGACAACATGACCATGTAATGGCGGGCACCCCTTGGGTAGGACCGAGTCAGGGCAGGTGTGAAAGCAGGCCCTTGCGGGGGGAGGATGGTCTCTGTTAAGGACCAGATAAGACCCATCTCTGGGGACTCTTCCCTAGGACCACACCCCCTGGTTCCCTCCCCAGGGGTTCATCACACTCCCTGTGCCCGTGTTAATTACCCTCTACCCAGTGACCACTCACTTCCTAGAAAAGCAGAGGTCAGCCTGGTCTGCCTGCCTCAGAATGCCCAATTCCCAGGCCAGGCTTCCAGGGAGCCGATGAGCAAGCAGCTTGGAACAAATCCCTCAATCAAATTAATGAGAGACGTGGACCTGCCTGTGAACAGAGCAGTGGGAGCCGCGGGGGAGGGGTGGGAGAGGGTGGGAGAGGGCTGGAGAACAAGGCCCACACACAACACAGGAGCCAGCAAGCCTCCCCCGCCGCCCCCACCCCTGCCCTGCATCTCCCCACAGCTGCCACCACGTCTGAAGTGTCACCATTAAAGGGAAACATCGTTCCACTGGGGTTCACAGGCATTAAAGCCTCCTATTAAAGGGAAAACATCCCAGAGAGAAATTGTACCCTCAGCCATTGCCCATCTCCACGAGTCAGCAGAGGAAGTACGTGAGGGGAGGGGGAAATGCCAAGAACCTACTATGTGCCAAGCATTGGTGGCAACACTGAGGCTTGGGGGTCAAGCGCCTGGACATATGTCACTCGGCCTAAGAGTGGCAGAGCTAGGATTCAAGCCCATGCAGGGACAGACCCAGAGCCAATCTCTCTCCTTCCACACAATCCAGACAGGGGCTGTGGCTGCCTCTCTCCTGAGCCCTCCTCTGAGGGAATGAGCTCTGGACCGCCACACTCAGCCCTGCGGGGCCTCAGGGCAGAGCTTCACTGGGCCCCCAAATGTGCACAAACCAGACACTCTGAACTCTCCCAGTGATGTGGCATTTTTCCCATTGCTCCGCCTTCTGGAAATGCCACCCTCACCCCTACCGCAGGACCACCAAGGTTTACGCTGAGGAAAAGCAACTGTCTTTGGAATCGGGTGACCCAAATTCTAACTATGTCCCTTAACTTCTGTGGGCCTCGGTTTCCCCTTCTGTAAAATGGAGAGAGTAACACCCACCTTGCAAATTCAGTGCAGGGATTCCATCAGAGATCTGGAAGAAGCCCAGAACAGAACCTGGTACAAGGTCAGCCCTCAGGGTAGCCCACTCTGCCTCTGGGTGCAGCCACCCATCTTGACTTCCTGCAAGAGCCCAGCCCTCCAGGTGGTCCAGGAACTCTAAGGTGGCTGCCGAAAGGGGAGGGCTCAGGCACAGTGAGCAAAACAAGGAGAAAAGAGGAAGAAGCATTGGGTACAGAAAGGCCAGATTCCTACCCTGGCCCCCCAGGACAAGGTCATGGCCACCAGTCCCAGCCCAATTTTCCCTGGAGGCGCTGGAGGGAGATCCTGGATGAGCACCAGCCTGGTACACTCCAGGGCTCCTCTGAGGATCCTGCCTTGACCTTGACTGCAGGTAGCACTGGCAGAACACAGGCACAATGCCATCCAGGGAGCACAGCTCCACACCCCATCTCTGGGCTGAGATCCTCCCTGAAGCTCCTCCTCGGTCCTCTCTCTTAGTCTTCCCACACCCTGGCCCCACAGCCCAGAGGAGAAGACAGAGGCTCAGCAGGGCCACCGGCCTGAGTCTCCACAGCAGAGCGAGACCTAGAGCTAAGACCTCTAACTCCTGACCTTGTTCCTCCAAAGCTATCCTTCCCCAGCCCAGCTACACCTAGGAGCCCGGGGCCCCTCCTGAAAGACTTCCTGACGAGTCTCTTTCCCACTTCCACAGCCCTGCATGGGCCTCCTCACTGCGGCTCTTGAGGCTGCTCTGGCACTCCTGGGGTCCTACCAGAAGCCCACCCTCAAGCCACCTCATGCCTCTAGACCCTCTACCCACCCCACTCCCACCCTGCCACCCTACCCCAACCCCACCACCAAGGGGTCTCCTGAAGGAAAGGGGCAGGACTCCCGCCATTCATTGGCCATCAAGGGAGTCGCTTACTTTCTCTCTGCCAATGAGCTGAAGGCAGTCTGGAAATGTCAACAGAGGTTGAAACCCAGAGGACTGGCCAGCTGGGGGGGGGGGTGCTGGTGATGGGAGTAAGGGGGTACAGGAAAAAGCACTCAGGGAGCACTGGCTATGGGGCAGCCTCGTTCTAATTTAATCCTCCCAACAGCCCTGGAGAGGGGTATACTATGCCCAACCCACAGGTAAGGAAAAGTGAGCCTCTCTGAGGTTAAGGCACACAGCTGAGTTTGGATCTGATCTCAGTCTGCCTGACTCAGGCGGGGGCTCTCCCCATAGCTTCCTTTGCCCCTGCCCCCCACTCCCAATGCCGAGGAGACACAAGCCTATGAAGGAACTGTCCTGGAGACTGAGCTGGGGCCATTTCCCAGATTTCCCCTTGGAACAGCCTTGCCAATGATCCCTTCCTCCCTGCCCTCAGGGACAAAGGCTGGGCTGGCTGACCCCAGGGTGGGAAGCCGCCTTCCTGTGGGGCTGTCTCCCTCTCCCTCCCTCTCCATTCTCACTAGCAAATGAGTAAGAAGAATAGAATTACAGTTTGGCTACACAAGACACAGAATTAGCAGGATTAAATATAAATAGCTATTAAAAGTGTCTTATAATTAAATTCATTTTCCAGTTATTTGTTTTACACACACACACCCGCCTACACGTGTGCACACACGCACACGCTCCCATCCTCAGCTCCACACAGAGTGGGAGTCAGGGCCCCAGCTGCTCTCCAGCCTCCTCCCTGCTGTCGTCTTCTTCAGAGTTCCGGTCCTGGCCCCTCCCGGGCTTTTCCTTCCCTCCTCCTGGCCCCGCTTCCGCTTCCGGTGCGGGGGGGCCCCCCAGCCCCTTGCAGAAGAATGGAAACCACCATTCCTGCTCTTCCCCAGTGCTGAGCCTACGACAGGCCAGACACGTCACACTGTCACCTCCTTTATTCCACCCAAAGATATTTTTTCATTCAATAAATATTTGCTGAGCGCCAAGTACTTAAACATGCACAGTCAGATTTATTCCATGAACCGACACTCATTCCTTCATGAAACGACTACAAGCCGGCGCCTGGGAAGAGCTAGCCATACTTCTGCCCACCAGAGCAGAGCCTCTGTCCTTGTGGAACCCACCCCAAAGGAAGCCCAAAGCCGGGGGGCAGGGCCAGGTGATGGAAAAGATACAGATGCCACCTGATTCGGAAGAAGAGGAGGTAGGGAGGGACAGGGAAAGCCTGGGGGAGGGGTCTGATTCATCCCACTGTGAGCTCCCCAAGGGCCCAAGAGTGTCCCATCATCTCTGTGTCCAGGAGAAGCAGTGGAGATGCAGAGCAGAGGCATCACCTGGGACTACCAGCCTAAAGGGACCTGAGCCGGGCGTGAGCTCCATCTCTGCCCCCTTTCCTGCTGTGCCCTCAAGGGGCCCCTTCACCTCCTCTGGCCTCACATTCCTCCTCTATAAAATGAGAATAAACCAAACCCCATCTCCTTACAGTAAAGCAGTGATTACACATCAAGAGATTTGAGCTGTGCCTGGAACACAGTAAGTTCAATAAGAGTTAGCAGCTCTTGCGATTACCATTATTACTACATTATTGCTCGTACTATTATCCACCTCACCTATGGAGCCAATGAACCTGGGGAGGAGAGAACTTAGAAAAGGCCTCGTAGAAATGGGAAGGATCATAGGATCATAAGACCATCAGAGTTGGGGGAGGGGAGGCCCTAGGAGGAGCACAGTGAAAGTCTATGATGTGGCTAGGGGGGGACACCTCCAGCTGGTCCCCAGAGAGCTTCCTGCAGAGGGGACCAGGGCTTCAGGCCTCTCCAACCCAGCCCCCTCTTGTCTGCTCACTGGCCTGCTCTTCAACCCTTCCCATAAGGCCACAGGGAGATGCCAGCCCCAGAGCCTAGACTGTAAGGAAGGGGGCACTTCAAAAGCTTTAGCCTTGGGGCACCTGGGTGGTTCAGTGGGTTAAGTCTCTGCCTTCAGCTCAGGTCATGATCTCAGGGTCCTGGGATTGAGCCCCACATCGGGCTCTCTGCTCAGCAGGGAGCCTGCTTCTCCCTCTCCTTCTGCCTGCCTCTCTGCCTACTTGTGATCTCTCTCTGTCTGTCAAATAAATAAATAAATAATCTTAAAAAAAAAAAAAAAGCTTTACCTTTGAACCCAGGCATTCGGCTGGCCTCCACTGCCTCCCGAGCCCTACAACAGGCCTGAGAAGAAGACTTCATCCTCCTAAGGGGTCAGATGGCTGAGAAGTGGGACACAAGTACCAGGAGGAATAAGGTCTGACACCAAGGTAAGGGTATGACACAAGAGGTGAACCATAAGGCCACCAACATGTTCTAAGTCTCTGCTGTGCATCAAGCACTCTGCTCCTTTGTTCTACTCAAGCCAAAGAACCACCCTCTCAAGCAGTGGGGATTACCATGTTCCCATTCCTCAGAGGAGGTGAAACGCAGAGAGGTCAAGTGCGACTTGCCCAAGGTTCCAAGACCTGCAAGTGGCAGAGCTGGGGACAGAACCCAGATCTATCTGATTCAAAGCTTTTCCTTATCCCAGGCCACCCCTCAACCAGAAAGGACCTGCTGTGGGACACAGGACCAAGGAGACAACATTCCTGGAAAGCTCTGCCTATGTGCCCTGCTCCCCCAGCCCCTCTCCTTTTTCCACTGTTGCCCTCAAGGCAGATTGTGACCCCCACTGGCTCCCTGCAGAGCCCCACACTCAGCCAGCCCCAGGAACACAGCAGTAAAGACTTTTTGTCCTCAAAGTAGCCAGCTGAGCTAATTAGCAAAGACTCCATCCTTTCCTCAGTGAGGACATTATTTCATTATCTGAAGCCAAACACAGCCCCACGGTGTCCAGCAAATATATCAGGCAGCTGCAAATCGATGGGCAGCAAGAGGCCTGCTCTGGCTCAGCCTCCCCACCGGGCCTGGGGCTCTGTCCCATCTTTCTGACAAGCGCTGGGAAAGAGAAAGAAGCCTGTGTTGGATGGGAAAGATTATAGGCTGCAATAAGGCACAAAGGCCCCACAGACAACTCACACCTATTGTCACGTCCAGATGAAATCGGCCATCTCCAGGTAAAGGAGGGAGGGCAGGAGAGGTGTTGGGAGGAGGGGGGGATACAGGTAGCAGGCCAGGCTGCAGGCCTGGAGAGCCAAGTAGAAATACCTATCTCTGGAGCTCTTCTCACAGGCCCCACAGAAATAAGCCCATGGTTCTGTTGTGTCTGCCATGCCCAGCTCTCACCTTTGTGGTTCTGGTTGTTGATCTGTATGTCCTGTTTTGGAGGGGAAAGAGATCTGGCCTCCTCTATCCCTCCCCATCATGGAGCTTGGTAGAGAGACAGGTACACAGTAGGTGCCTAATGAGTGTTTGCTGACAGAGCATTAGGAAATCCTTCTGTGGAGAGCACTCTGGGTAGTTCTGAGACCAGGGCTGTGGTCAGCCCTAAAGCGAAGATTCTGTGTACTTTTGGGTAAGTCACTGGCATTCTCTTGGCATTCTCTCCCAGTCTGTGAAAGCAGGGTTTGAGGCAAAAGGACCCCTGAAGCTCTGTTCCACAGGGAGAAGAGTTCAGAGCTCTGGCTAAGTCAGGCGCTGTTCATGGTCCTGACCCTGGGAACGGCCCTCTGTGGGGCTGGTGGGTGCAAAAGATGGACAAAGCCCTTGAGACAGAGGACTGGAGCCTGGGGGGTGGGATGGAATGTACAGCCGAGAAAGACAATTTATTTGGATTGCTGGTTCTGGGCACTGCCAGGGGCTGTCACCATGGGGCCTCACGCTCATGCATGTGGCTGTGGCTCAGCCTAAGCCCTAAGGAACCAACAGTCTAGCCATTGAGACACATTGAGAACCAGTCTGATGGAAGAAGGGGCTGGAAGCACACACACATCAGCTGTGCACACACCAGTACCCACGGAGCAATATTTATGTCAACAGTGAGTGGTCAACCTCACAGGCATGGACACAGAATGTCTTCCAGGCCCGGCCGCACTTGATTCCCCCCATATCCGGGGAAGAACAGGGGACCCCTTACAGCCCCATTTAAAAGAGGAGGAAAGTGAGACTTGGTTCCCGGATCCTTCTCACTTCCAAAGTGTGAGAAGCTATTGCCCAATCCCCTTCTTCCCCAAACTGTGCCAGGTGCTTGTCTTCAAGAGAGATGAGACAAAGAAGGCATGTGCTGTGGGAGAGCAGGCAACACGCCCAGAGCTGGGAGAAGAAGTGGAAGCCAGGAGGGATGGGGTGGGGAGGGAAAAGGGGAAGAAAGGAAGGAAAAGAGGATGGGAGGAAGGGGAAGGGGTAAGGAGGGAGGAGGAAGGAGAGGAAAGAAGGATGGAGGAGGTGGGGAGGAGAGGGAGGGAGGGGAGAGGTGGAGAGAGGGAGGAGGGGAGAGGGAAAGAAGGAGGGAAAGGAGAGGGAAGGATGAGGGAGGGGGAGGGGAGAGCAAGGGAGGGGAGATGGGGGGATGGGCCCTGGTAGGGGAGATGGGGAGGGGAGAGGGAGAAGGGAAAGGAGATGAGGGAGGGGAGAGTGAGGGAGGGATGGGGGAATTGGGAGCGGGGAGAAAGGTAGGGAGTGGGGGAGAAGAAGATAGGTTCCCCTGCTACTGAGGAACAAATCTTGGCAAGGCCCTGTGCTGGCCCAGCCATCGTCCGCTCTGAATAATTTCTCCAACAGAAACTCCGTAATTATGGGTAATAACAATCACTCTGATTTGCATATATTGAACACCTTTCAGCCTAAGATCTCCAAGTGCTTTGCCAACATTAATTAATTCATTAGGCACACCCGCTTCCCCAGGACAGGGTGACATGACACTCCGCCCAGAGCACAGCTGGCTCCAGAGTACTCAGTGGGTGGCCGTCCCAGCCTGGGTGCATGCTAGGCATCCTGGGGTGAGGAGCTCTGAGGAGGAAGAGCCAGGGAGTGTCCCCTCCAGCTCTGAAGCCCACCTCTGGCTGACCCTCAGGGGTCAGGGCTGCTCTCTCTGCCCCGAGGTGCAGCTTCCCTGTCCTGGCCCGGTGAGAATGCCAGGCCGCAGGCCATCAGATACACTGAGACGGCCTTGCCCCAGTCTGCCCTCAGTCAGTGCAGACCTTGGGAAACTCACAAGCTTTCCAGAAAGTTTTTTCACCTGTACCAAAAAAAAAGATAGGGGGTCCAGCTCCCAAAGTGGTTGTAAAGCTCCAGGCAGGCAGTGTGGGTGGGAAGGGTTTAGACCTGAGCAGGGCTGTGCACGGGGAGGGTATCCCTTCCCCTCTGCTGGCCAGGCCTATGGGAAAACAGGCCAGAAGGCCACAAACACATGCACAAGCTCTCCCTTCATGGCCAGGACCCGCCACAGTCCCCTTCAGGAGCATGGAGATGTCCCTCACTCCAAAGAGCTGGAAACCTTGCCCCTATTGCCCTCCCTGGGGCCTGGGCCCACACTGGCCTCAGTGCCAGCGGCCCTAGGGATCTGACCAGGAAGGAGGAGGTTTCCCAGCAGGCCAGGCTCAGAGTCAGGGCCAAGAAGGAACATGGGGTGGGGGGGGGCAGCAGGCTCTAGCCCCAAAGCAAGGCACTCCCCACACTCCCAGAGTAGCCAAATCCAAGGTCATCTCCTCCCAGCCCTGACAATGCCGATGGGCACACTGAGGCACGGGGGACAGGCTCTAGCCCCAAAGCAAGGCACTCCCCACACTCCCAGAGTGGCCAAATCCAAGGTCATCTCCTCCCAGCCCCGACAAATGCATGGGGGATGGGGTGGGGTGGGGAGGAACTTCAGGCTTCGAATCAAATCCTAGGCCCATCGTTTATTTGTACCATCACCTTGAATGAATCACTGCCTCTCTGAGCCTCCTTTCCTGACCTGGGAAGGGACGCAATAATACTATCTCCGGGCTAACAGCATGGTCCCCACCGTGGGTGTCAACAAGTAGAGTTGTTATCATTTATTATGCTGTAGTCACACTTTCTATTTAACACCATCCCTAAGGTCACACTGAAAAATCATCAGACCCTCGGTTTCATGTCACCAATATTTCCTGAGGTTCTACTATATGCCAGGCATTCCACTGCCCAACTTTCTAACTCTTCTCTTTTGTAAGAACCCTGTCCCCGGCTGGCGGCTTCCTCCCGAGCTCCTCCACACTCTTGCCTCCTTCTTGATGCCAAGCATTTGCTCTTTCTGTTTCTTCCACCCAGATTGCCCTCCTTCCTCCCCTCTGCAAAACAAATCCCTTTCCAATCTGCGTAGACCAGCTCCAGCCCTGTCACCTGCAGGGGGCCTTCTCTGATTGTCCCAGTGTGGTTTAACACTTAACTGCTCCCAAGTTTCTCCTCCTGTCTCTTGGGTGGGACCAGGGGCTCCTCCAGAACCAAGACAGGCCCCTTCCTCATCTTGTCTCCACAATGTGGCATGGTCCCCACCTCTGCTGAGCAGATCTCCCTATACCTATGGCCCATGCCGCCTGAGGGAGTGAGGCAGGAACCCAAGCCTGGGCCAGGTTAGATGCTCAGACCCCTGCTGTCTCTCTCCTTGGCCAAGCCACCCTCCCTCATCCCTCTTCAGCCAGCATCCCTGTCTCAGGGTCACCTTCTCCTGGAGGTGTCTCTGGCTCCCAGGAATCATCTTGGTTCAATATTTGACACTACGTCTTCAAGATGGTTTTCTTGGGCAGTCTGTCTATAGGTCCTGACTCTGGTCTGACCGGACAAGAGGTCTGAGGCCGCAGAACAGAAGTGGCCAGGCTAGGCTCAACAGACACTGACCATGTGTGGGAGTTGGCCCCAGGGACAAAGCATCACAGGAAAGGGGCGTCCAGTCAACCAGATAAAACTGACGTAGGGATTGGAGTATCACAAAGACGCAGGCTGAGCCCACTGGGAGCCCTTTCCATCTCTACGCCTGTTTCCTCCTTGGTCAATGGGGATATTGTATAGACTGAGTCAAGTGGTTTTTGACATAAAAATGCCATGTAGATGTGAGGGTCTCATGGTGTTTTCCTGCAGGGCATCCTTAGGGAAGTCTTCTATTTCCCCCACAACAAGGGTTGTCAGTGGGCCCTGAGCAACAGAGACATCATGTCGAGCCCCCAAAGGAAAGGACAGAGGGTACAGAGCCAGGGTAAAGAGGACCAGCAAGGGACCGGAGTTGCCCTAGAGAAGAAGGAAGAAGAGAAGAAAGGCAGCTGCAGGCCTCTCATGAGCAAGGGCCAGTTAGCATTGCCCAGAACCTGGGGCTCACCACGCCCCCAGCCTGGCACAGCCGCCAGGGCACCCGTCCCCTGGTAAGGAGCCCACCTCCAGCTCGTTAGTCAAGACCTGCTCGTTAATCACCAGGGCCTGCCTCTCCCAGCCTTGGCTCTGTCAAGCCATAATAATATATGAATAATATTCATTTATTCACCAACTTCCCACTCAGGAAAAGATATATGGCATTGTAGGAATGGATTTATCCTGACACCCAGCTTTCAGCAAAGTGAGGCTAATTTAAACATTTATGTCAAAGGCTTGCCCCTCCTTTCCCCTCCCCTCCCCACTTTTTTTAATGGTGGGAAGGTGAAGGATGGGAGGAAAGTTGAAAATGCACAAGCCTGCATGAGGTGAGGGGCAGAGGTGACAGAGAGGAAAAGGGATCTCGGCTGGCTTTCCCTCTGGCCTCACACCCACCATCCATCCTGGCCCGGGCTCTGAAATGGAATCAACACGAGTGGGTGCAGAAGCAACAGCGCTGAATGGGGGAAGGGGGGCAGCGTCCTGCTCGGCCTCTATCTGACCGTGCACCCCTGACAAGCCCGTGCCCCCTCTCCAGCTTCCACTCCCTTGTCTGGGGAGCCAAGGGCCAGGCAAACTAGACACTGTCCAGGTCCTCTCTGGT
Organism: Taxidea taxus jeffersonii; assembly: GCA_003697995.1. Lineage (NCBI taxonomy): Eukaryota > Metazoa > Chordata > Mammalia > Carnivora > Mustelidae > Taxidea > Taxidea taxus. The sequence continues at coordinate 15,289 of RCUC01108542.1, forward strand.
TGCTGGAGCTTGGTTCTTCTATCCTCTCCTGGGCATCTCCTCACCCCTGTGGTCCATCTGCAGGCTCCAAGGAGACAGAGAAGCCCGACTGGGCTCTGCTGCAGGCAGTCCTTAGCTGTGGCCAAGATAGCCAGCCTTCCAGGGAAGAAAGCTGAACCAGAAGGAGTTCAGAGCAGGCTAGGGCAGGCAGGGGAACAGCCAGACACTGCCCTCCTCAAAAGCACAACCTCTGGGACAGGATGCCTAGGCTCACATCCCTGCTTTCTCATCTACTCTGTGGACTTGGCTGATTCCTTACCTGCTCTGGACCCGTTTCCTCATCTAAAAAGTGGTGACATGTGTGCCTACCCCACAGGGTCTTTGGGAGGATCAGATGGGGCGGGCTCCATGAAAAAGCCCCCGGCACCACACTCAAAACAGAAAATGAACGGTCATTGGGACAGACAGGAGGAACAGAGGGAACTATCTGGGTGAGGTCAGTCTGACCTGACACTCAGGGAGACCTGACCTGAGTCTCCCCAGGGCTTATCCCTACTTCCTCTCAGGCCCAGACCCATCCAAGGGGTCCCACGGTGGGATCTGCTCTACTCAGCCCTTAGGAGCCCACCAGGCCCTTGGCAAGGCAGCAAGATTTCTCTTCGCTACAGACTGAGACCAAACCAGCCCACCTCCCATGAGCTAGATGCAAAATCAAGCAAAGTGCTTAACAGCAGGGTAGGCAAGAAGGTAGGGGGCAAGGGCTAGGGATGGGGGGCGGGGGGCAGCCGATGAAAATAAACCACCCCCGTGGGCACACACACACGCATGCACACACTCGCACACACCACTTTCCCATGGCTTCCTCACCCCTCTGTGGCCTCTGGCCTGAGTTTACAAGCCCCTGACTGCCCCCAGAACCACCCCCAGAGCTCCAGGGTGAGCTGGTATGGAGGAGACATACAAACTGTAAGGGCCCTGCTTAGGTCAAAGGCCAGAGGGCAGCAGGGAGGGAGGATGCGACCCATCAGGCCTGTTAAACCTATACTGCCAGGGCCAACTTGGCCCAAGTGCACCTGGGGCCATGGACCACGGCCAAGTTACCCCCAGAGCCCCTGTGTCCCCTTCAGAAGATATGGAGCTGGGGCGCCTGGGTGGCTCCATCGGTTAGGGGTCTGCCTTCTGCTCAGGTCATGATCCCGGGGTCCTGGGATGGAGCCTCTGCGTTGGCATCTGTCCAGCTCCCTGCTCAGCAGGGAGCCTGCTTCTTCCCCTCCCTCTTCCCTTCCCCCATTTGTGCGCTCATGTGCTCTCTCTCACCTGCTCATTCTCTCTCTCAAATAAATAAATAAAATCTTCTAAAACAATGGAGCCAATGACACCAACTTCACAAGGTGGTGGTAAAGAGTAAGTTGGGCCTGTGGGGACACTGCAAGCCCAGTGCCTGGCACACAGTAGAGGCTCAAGGGGCACCCCTTCCTACAATGCCCCGCCCCTTACTCTGGAAGAACAGGGACCGCCAAAAGCAGCTCGCATCTCACGCCCCGCTGGAGCAGGAGACCCCATTAGACAGTGACGGAGTAGAGCCAGCCTCTGCGGAAAAGGGGACCAGCTTATGTGGGGGCGTCAGCTTCTCAGAAATCTTGCTCTAATTGAGTATCCTATTAAAACACACTGATTGGTAGCACTGCCATTTTAATAGAAGAGTTCCTGAGTTATTTATAAAAGTCATAACCAAACAAACATGCCGGACCCCCTTTCCTGGCCACACCTTCGGGAAGCCCAGCATCTGAGCCTCACCCTATCCCCAGGACACCACAGATGGAACGCAGGAGGCAGCAACACCCCAAAAACTGACCACCAGGTCTTAGAAGCCTCCTCCTTCCCCAAGCCTGGAGGAAGCTTATTTTGCTCCTCAAAAGGGAGTTTAGCAGTGATTCACGCCCGTCTCCCTGAAGCAGCTTGCTTCTGTGTTGTCACTCAAACACACATCTCAGGACTCCTTCACCCCATGGTGGGTAGAGGGCGCCCGCTGGGGTTGAGGAGAGGAACGCTGAACAGCCCAGGCTGGCTATGGGGAGGGCCAAGGAGATGGTGTGAGCCAGGCCACTGAGGGTGTCCCAAGCCCAGCTCCCAGTCCCCACCCAGCAACCCCAGCCTCAATGGGTCTGTCCTAAAAGCAAAAGTTGGGCCATCCACAGGGGTTATAAACTGGGCACCAGGCTCATCATTTTGCCCGCACTCTGGTTCCCCACAGTCCCCACCTAGCCTGCTTCACTCATTTCCCCTCCCAGCCTGGCCTCTGGGAACTGGAGACCCCCAGGCATCTAGTTCTGGGGTTCCAAATCTCTAAATCTGTATCAAGCCCCCTTGCTCAGCCTGGGGCTGGGGAAAATGAAGCACAGGAGAAAGAGAATGTGAATACATCTCAGGGAGGGGAAGGTGGGGGTAACCGGACTCACAGCTGGACCCAAATTGGGAATACAACCCAGGAACATACAAACCACAGAATTAATCGTTAAAGGTTTTATTTTGTTGTTGTTAACAAGTTTCCATTTTTAATTCCTGTCATTCTAGTAAACCAAACATTTACTCCTAGGTATGGGGTGGGACGGTGCTTACACCCGTCACTCAACTGTGAGGGACGAGGCCACGACAGCCCAGCCCAGACACAGGACTGCACTCAAAGACTTTTCTAGCGGCCTTGCTGATAGTACAGGAGCTAGGATGGATGTTCTTTGGTCTCAGATTTGGGGATGTAATAACCTGTTTAAAGGATTGAAGTTGTTATTGTGCAAATATATGTAACGAGCTAAAAGCTTTTTTTCTGCACTCTTCCTGGTTCAGATACCCACACTCTAGAAATACCATTAATCTGGTCCAGGTCAGGTATGAGACACTGAAGGTAAATAACCTTCCACTGTAATTAAGTTCTAGAAAGAAATTCCAACAGGGGTTCTCAGAAGGAAGGGCACCAATAGCTGGGGGAGCCTAGGCAGTTTCCCAGCTCAGGGCACAGAGCCAAGTTTCCCAACTAGCTGCCTGGAGCCCCTTTGCCCAAGAACTCCCCCCAGGACAGTGGTGTCAGAGAAAATGACCAGAAGGAGCTCGCTGAAGCCCTGCCACATGCCTAGCCCCTATAGCTTCCATCTCCGACACATGGCCTCTTTGAGCCTCAGTTTTCCCATCTGCAAGGTGAGTATAAATGATGGAGTGAGACCTGCCTGGGCAGCAGTGACGAGGGAGCAGGCCTCTGCTTCTGTTTCCCTCATTCCCTGGAGAAAAGGCCCACTGGCCCCCCTGAAGCCCCGTTCTAGGCTATGCTGTGTGATCCCACTCTGGGCACTGACCCTTTCTGGTTTCATGCCTTCCATCTGTGAAATGAGGTTTTATACCCTCTAGAGTCTTTTAAGCCCTAGAACTTAATGATCCAACCCTGAAGTCACCTGGACATGCTTAGCAGTGGCCACAACAGCCTGAGGCTTCCTGGAACCTGGGGGTAGTGGGTGAAAGGGAACAAGGAGAGGGCAAGGCAGAGTGGGCTGAGAGCAGTAACATGAGGATAGGGAGTGCAGGCCAGTGTTTCAGGCCCCTTGTGGTGCTGGTCACATCTGGATGGGACGTGGGGCCATGCACATACCAAGCACATCTTACAGTCAAAGACTCAAATACAAGGGCAAGATACAGTCTCACAGCTCCAGAGGAGCAGGCCTGGGGTAAGCCTCCTCCAGGAAGCCTACCCTGACCACCTTCCTCCCTGGGTGGGGACCCCACTCCCCACCATCCCTCCAGGTAAATAAGATAGAGTAAGTGAGGCCACAAGAGGAGCAGATACCTGCCCAATATACGGAGCCTTCAAGCCTCCAAGCCTCTGGCCAAGAGATCTAGATTGGAGGCTGAGAAAGCAAAACCAGAGCGGGAAAGCCCTTTGGGGAAGGTACACAGTAGTCAAGACATCAACCACGAGGTCCCAGCAGGGGTATCCCAGCAGGAACCCCCACCCAAACTCAGGTCTCCGGTCTACCTGGTGAACACCTTTCTACTTCTAATACTCAGTCCATATGCCCCCTCTTCCACAAAGCCCTCTCTGACCCACCACCCCAAGAGACGTACCACTTCCTCCACCAGATGCCCTCTGGCCAAACAGCCCAATATACTCCTACCTCAGCCCCCGCAGTCCTCCCCACAACATTTGCTTACACATGGGCACTCCCTGAGGCGGGGACTGGGTCTGACTGCTGTCACCCCAGTACCAGCTCCAGGACTATGCCTGACACAGAGTAGGTGCTTACCAGATGTCTAAGGGAGGAACGGAGGACCAGAGGTGAGGAAGACCAGGAGAACCGCCCAGAAAGGGGGGTGCCCATGGGCTCCCGCCGCCCCAGGCAGGAGTGCCCCGCCCCACCCCGCCCTCGCCTGGTGGGCAAAAGCTGCAGAATTAGGCACAAGTTATAATTAAGACGGGATGTTTGAAGAGAAACATAATCTCCGTTTCCGTGGGATCCGCGGGCACAACAGTAATTAACGTCTCATTAACATTCGCCTAATTAAGCAGTTTATGAAAGTGTATGGATTTGCATACCGCCACACCAAGCTCGCTGAGGCGGCAAAATTAACCCCTCAGGCCCGGGTGGGCCAGAGCCTCGGGCTGGATGAGGCCTGGGGAGGAGCAGGGTGGGGTGGTGACACCAGGCAGCAGAGGCCCGGGTGGGGGCAGGGTGACCACACCTCCCCAGCCCCACCTCCCCAGCCCCTGCCCCCACCCAGTGGACAGTCCACCCCTCCCCTCATGCCTCTGCCCACTCCCTGGGCCAAAGTCAGAGTTTCTCAAAAAGGCCCCTTTTTTTTTTAAAGATTTTATTTATTCGACAGACAGAGATCACAAGCAGGCAGAGAGGCAGGCAGAGAAAGAAAGGTGGAAGCAGGCTCCCTGCTGAGCAGAGAACCCGATGCGGGACTCGATCCCAGGACCCCGAGATCATGACCTGAGCTGAAGGCAGAGGCTTAACTCTCTGAGCCACCCAGGCGTCCCCAAAAGGCCCTTTTTGAAGGTGACTGGTCCCACCACCCCAGGCTTTGCCTGTCCACCCTGACCAACCTCTGGAAGGAACATTCTTCCCACCTAAAAAAAAACCTTTTCAGCTCCAGGTACTTCTACCTGCAGAGTCTCACTCAGCCCTCCCAGCTCCCTCAGGGCCATGTTAGCACCATTCTACCCAGGAGGAGAGGCTCAGAGAGGCCCAGACCGTGCCCAAGATCACAGAGCTAGTAAGTGGCAGAACCCCAGGCTCAGTGACCCCAAAGCTCCTTCTGCTTGCTCAGACAGCAAGATGCTGGAGTCATGGACACTCCACCACAGCAGCAATGCCCACGGCCCCCACCAAGGGGAAAGGCAGGCTGCGACCCATCACCACCCCTGAACACCAAGTAACCACCCTCCCCAGGGGCCCCTCATCTCCCTCTCGGCTGGAATCAGAGTCACCTGTGCCTGGGCCACCACAGAGGCCTCGGTTCTCCAAGGGAGAAAAAGAAAGGGGCCTTTCAGGACGGTGTCAGGGATCAAGTAAAGCATTTCCATCTAAAGCACTTTGAAGCCTTGAGCAATGTACGCACTTGAGGTGCTCATTAATTATCTTACTCCTTGATCCCTGCTCCACGGCAGTCCTGCCCGCCGTTTGTGCACCTGGGATGCCCATCAGCTCTTGGCCCATCCCAAGGGCAAATTAGACAACTTTCCTTGGTGATGACGTAGCAGTATATATCAAGAACCCGAAAAAAAAAAAAAAGAGAGAGCCCGGAAAATGCTCATTCCCAGCAAGCTATAAAAAGCATGAGCCATAAAGGTGAGAAATTTGACTTTGTTACAACTTAAATCATCGGTGCGACGAAAGACATCACAAAGGGAAAAGACAAACCGTAGACCAGAAGAACGTACCTGCAGTACACACAGCTGGCAAAAAAATGTGTTTCCAGGCTACATAAAGAACTCAGCAAATCAATAAAAAGACAAGTCACCCACTTTTTGTTAAAGGTAAAGAGCAGAAGCAGACACTTGGTGGATGAGGGGACCCAAAGGGCCAACGAACATGACAAGACTTGCCTCTGCACAGAAGAGTTTCCAGAAATACCAAGGAAAACTGCAAGACACGCTCTGGACCACTAAGTTGGTGGGGATCCAAACGGCACGGGGCCGCGTGTTTCCTGGGGCTGTAGAGCAACAGGACCTCTCGTGTGTTGCTGGGGACCGTGGAAGAGGCCACAAGCATTTGGAGAAACAATTTGGCCTTGTCTGGTAGAGCTGAATGTGCATACAGCCTACCACAGAGCGATTCCAGGCCAAGAGAAACTCTCCCATACAGCGCTCGAGGAGGACGGACAATGCTCACAGCAGCCTTGTTTGTAAGAGTGAAAAGGGGAGATGCTCTGCACGTTCCCCAGCAGGAGAACAGATCAGCGGGGGAGGGGGGGATGTGCAGATTCCCAGCCGCAGCCTGAGCACATGCATTTACACTCACTCCTTCCCAAAACCCCATTACAACAATAAAGGATCTTTTTGTCCATAAATCCACAAGGACAAAGAATGGGAGAGGAAACAGCAACATAATTTTGGAAGTTGGAAAGCAAATGAGTGAGTGGTAATTGATCTGGCAGAGCTGAGACAAGAGCGTCCCAAGTCCCGGTCCTATTACCTGGCAGAACCCACCAGAGGCTCAGACACGGGTAGCACCAGGCAACCCTGGACAGAGGAATGAAGGACTGGTTGGAAGGCTATGTAAGAAGCAGGTAGACCCCCAAGAGGGTCCATCCTCAGCTCCGCCCAGGGAAGACTAGAGAGACCAGGCCAGTTGGAGGGAGGGGTCCTCACAGAACATGGTGGGACCAAAGTGCAGATGCTAATTCCAGGGCTCAGCCCCAGCCTCCCTTTCCCACCTGGCTCCAAAAGGCTCAGCCGTCAGGGCTCCCCAGCCCAGGCAGGCCAGCCACGGGGAAGCACAGCTGTCGAGCCTACCCACACACAAGGGACGCCAGTCAGACATGGTGCCCACTCCTAACTAGGAGCTACCAACTGAGCATTCCCAGACATCCGCCAGACCAGCTCAGAGACTTCTGACCATTTTGGCCAAGGCTGTGGGATGGGGCTGGTACAGAGCCAGTGCTCCATGAATCTCTTGCAGAGGGAATTAACTAGGAAAGCTCTAACAGGAAAGACAGAGTCCCAAACACACCAGCCAGCAAGGGAACAGACCATGCAGACAGAAGGAAGCCTAAAGAGATAAACGGGAGAGCTATTACTATCTTCACAGAAATCAAATATAGTATCCCTGAAGCAAGAGCGGGGTACAGCATGTTTTAAAGAGAACATTCAGCAAATAAAAAGGAATCCTTGAAATTTAGCATGTATGCACCAAACACTCTATGAGAAGCTGTAGAATGGTAACAGAGAGCAGACCTCCTCGAAACAAGCAGAGAAAGGCACGGAGATGTGACAAAGGAAGGGAAGGACCAGGAAGTGAGGGGTCCTTCCGGGAAGCACCACATTGGGTTAACTGGGGCTCCAAGAAAGAGAACAGAGAAAATGGAGGTCAGGAAATTGTAAAGGAGTCCATCAAAAACTTGCCCAGAGCTGGAGAATGTGTATTTCCAATTCGAAAGGGCAGGCCCTCAGCAAGGCACAGCACCATGGATTATCAGCACAAGGGCACAGAGCAGGTCCTACAGGCTTCCAGAAAGACTCATCCCAGCTGGTGGGCACAGGATCAATGCCCCACCCGCCAGGGAGCACCCCCCCACACACACACACCAGCGCTGGAAGCAACAGCAAAGCAACGGCTTCAAAGGGAGGGCCCCCCATTAACATTGTGGGAAAGAGATCTCCCTCTGGAGTTCTATACCCAACCCAACTGTCACTGGGAGGGGGCGGCACCAGAGTCTTCAGACAGGCGGGTCTCCGGACACCCCTCCACGAACCTTCTCTGGAAGGTTTTGGAGGGCGGGTTCTGCCAAAGGGAAAGTGGAAACTAAGAAGGGGAAGAGTTGGGATCCAGGAAGCAAGAGGTCCCAGCCCCAAAACCTGAGTAACGGGCCCCCGAGCAATGGAGGTGGGCCATCCCCTACACCCGCAGCCCGGCCACCAAATAAACCAGATGGGAGCAGGTCTGAAGCCTCAGGGAGAGATTCTCCAGGATAAGACTGACACAGTACTTCATGTGTTTACTTACATTGAGTACTTTATATTTACCCAACTAGGGGAGAGAGTGGAATTGAATTAGCAATAAGCATAAAAAAGAGAAAATAAGCTCCCTTCCCCAAGAAAAAGACTATTATTAATGCCAGGGAAGACAGCCAATCAAGAAAGGAAAAGTCATCAGAGTATTCTACATGGCTCAGCTGGAGAGCTCAGCCAACCAAACATATGGGGTGGGGGGTGTTGGTGAGAGGTGGTCAACAGAGCTAAATCCTCAGCTTCCATGGTAAAAGTCACTCAGCAATGTCTAAAACTGGAAAACCAAGGAACAGCCATATAAGCCAGTTGTTTAGAATAAGGGACATCAACACACAGTCTGCTCCAGAGGAGTGGCAGATGGCCCACAGAAGGGCAGAGGACTATCAGCTTTGTCACATGGCAAAGCAACTGGCCTCTTCCCACCTCAGTGGGGCCACATTAGGGCCCAAACACCCCCCTCCTCTGACCCCCCACCCTGCCCTCCCCTGTATGCATTGTCCAGAGCACCCCTCCACCAGCATCCCACATTCCTGTTCAGCCCCTGCCCCCACCTGTGCTGGGTTTCAACTCCTTGGCCCCATCCCCTCCTCAAAGGGTCAGACAGGGAGGCCTTCCTCTTCCTCCTCCTCTGCTCTCTGGCTGGGGGTCTGCTTCCTGAGCATGGGGGTCTGCCCAAGCCAGCAGCCTATTAGGTTTTCTATCTGTCATTTAACAAATAGTTCCTGAACACCTCCTCTGTCCCAGGCCCTGGGGACAGGGCTGGGAACAAGGCAGCTGAGTATGAAGCAAAGAAAGCAATAAGCATAACCTGAAGGAAGAACCATGAGGGAAGAGAACCAGGTCTGCAGAGGGAGAACTCGATTTCTTCAGAAACAATGACCCTGAGGGACTGGCTAGGACAATGACAGGGACATGACGTCTGGGCTTGGAGAAGGGAGGAAGGGAACAGGTGGTCGGAAGGGGGGACCAGAGATTCTGCAGCCCAACCCCCAGCTCTGTTTTGCCTCCCCGCTTTTGCTCCCCACGCATCACCCTGGCCAAGCCCAGAGCCAGGCTAGTCAGAGGACAGCAGGAGAGAGAAATCATGGCTCAGGCTTTCAGTGGAAATCGATGCCCACCTCGCCAGGGTGATCTACACCCTCAATTCATTCCCCACTCAGGTCAGATGAGGCACGGCTGCCATGAGGGGAGAGTGGACGGCAGGATGTGGGCACAGGTTCCCTATGTCGGGGAGTCCTCTCTGCCTGGAGCAGCCGTTTACCACAGGTGGCTTCCTGCCCTGTCCTTTCTCCTAAGCTTGGCTTTCACTCAGGCCTCCCCTGCTCAAGATCTTTCCATGGGTCCCACAGCTCTTGGGAACAGTTTATGGGTACTGCAATGTAGTCGTGGCCAGGCCTATGGCCACAGAGCTGAATCAGAGACTAATACCCACTTAGCGGCATCCTGACTAGAACAGAGGAGGCTGCCCGAGGCAGGGCAGAGCCCAGAGAGGGAAACCTCTACCAGCTGCCACAAAGTCAGCAAAAGCCTCCAGAGGGATCACATTGAAGCCGGCCTGAGGATGAACGGAAATCTGCTAAGAGCTCACACAGAGGAAGGAAATTCCACCAGACCTGTTCCCACCTCCAGGCCTTTGCTCTTACTAGACCACCTGCCTAAAGGGTCCTCCCTTCTCCAGCCTGGTTAACCTACTCCAAATCCCCCTGATGTCACTGTTTCAACCAGCTTTCTATGACCTCTCGCAGTCTCCCCCGTGATTTGGGCCTTTTTCTTTCCTCCCCCGGCACATAGTGGGTACTCTGGGAGATCTGTTGGCCAACAGAGTGGCCAAGGTCAGCAAAGGGGAGGGAGGGTACGTTCTTCCTCCCACCCGGCCATACCCCGATATTGGGCTGAGCGTCCAAACCAACCAGGGGCAAAGACGGAGGCAGGGGGATTGCTGTGGTGACAGGTAAGGGAAGAGTGCCAGCCCCTCAGCACCCCAGCTGGTGGGCAGCACCCATCTTGACAGTGCCGGACAATGGTCATCCACTCACTGGCCTTGTGCCCCACCCCCACCCACACCATGATCAGAGACAGTACAAGGAGGAGGTGCTAGGGAGGGCCTAAAATAGCCACCATCACCCAGGACCTGCTACAGGCCTCACAGCACCCCATGTAAGACCTGCCTCTCCTTACATGCTTGCTCTGTGCTAGATGAGCAACACACATGCACTTAATTCTGAGACCCTGATTTTCCAGGTGGAGACACTGAGGCCTAGAGAGGTTTAGGGAATTACCCATAGTCACAGTGTGGGAAGAGGTGGGACTGGGATCTAGGCTCCAATATGCCAGCCTGGAGAGCTTGGTTCTCAGGGGCTGCCTGAGATGTGGGTCTTCAGGACTAGGGGTTGGGGGGAGACATATGACTTGGCACCTGAGTCCTAGGAAGCAGATACAACCCCTGGTGCTCTCAACTGCAGTGGAGGACCCCATGGCACCTCTTCCCAGGCTTAGCCCCAGAGAGGCAGGCCCCAAAACCAATGCCTTCCTCCCAGGGAGAGAACCTACTGAGTGCTGGGTGCTGGGTGAATCTTCATGACCACCCAGAGGAATGGATCACTGCTGCACTTACAGATGGGGAAACTGAGGCTCTGGGAGGCTAAGAGACTCAGCTGGGTAATCCACTAGGAAAGAGATTCAGACCTAAGCCTGACTCCACACTATTGGGAGCCCTTCCCCGGGAATATCTTATCCTCCTCAACTTGGCTGGCCCTGGACTAGGACTGGCCAGGGTGGGGCTTAGCCACTCAAGCCAAGACCCAGGAGGCCAGCACTCCCAGCCTGGCCCAAAGGGAGCACCTAGACACCACCATCTTCTATCCCTGCCCAGACCAGTCAGACAGATGGGCCCCAAAGGAGTGGACTGTCTACCAGCCTCAGGCCCCTGAAGTGAAGACAGCAACCTTTCCCTGCCCTCAAGTCACCCAGAAAGCCGAATCCTCTCCCACCCCATCCCACCCCCGAAATATCACCTCTGCTTCACCCACAGGTACCGGGGTGAGTGAGACAGGGTCAGAGAGAGGAAGAGGACACACAGAGGTGGGCTGACAGCATCACAGCCCTGAGAGGAGGAGCAAGCCCCCTTCTAGAGTTGGGGTTGAGCTAGGGGCTCAGAGGGTCCCTTCCAAATTCCTTGATGTTTGATCCTGGACCTCCGAAGGTCTGTGATGCTAAAATCACACTTCTGGAAATTTTATATCAGCTACCAAAATCACACAACCTCCTACTTATGCCCCCCATCACCCAAGCAGGAAGCGGGGTTTTCACCCACTTTTCTCCTAGGAAACAGAGATCTGCCCAAGCCCCAGTGATGACAGGCTGGCCAGGGTCTCACTTGGTGCCCTAACTAGGGCTGCTGTGCACTGAGCCCACAGCCCGCATGTCCTCGTGCTTCACAGTGTCCCATGAATCTGTCCACAACAGATTCCCCTGACCCAGAAAACCCAGGGTCCGAGAGCCATTACTTTGCAGTCGGGATTCTCCATAGAGAGTCTCCCAGGGTAGGAAAAAAGCCCCCATTCTCGCCCTGCCTTCCAAGACCCTCCTTAATCTCCACAGACAAAGGCTCCCAGTTGCTCACCGAGACCCCCGAGGAGGAGCAAGGGAGGCTTGACCTCTGGGCCCAGAAAGCTGAGCCAAGAACCCTGGGGCCCAAGAGGTCTAGGGGACTGGACTGAGCCCAGAAACTACTGCCAGCCCATGGCCGGCTTGTCAACAGGGTGTGACTGGGCCCATTCCACAGATGCTGTAACTCAAGAAGGAAGATTCCAGGCTTCACTCCACATCCTGGGTACAAGGCACCTGCTCCCATCTCAGCTCTGGCCCTGAGACACTGAGCAGGCCACCTGCCTCTTTGACCTTGAGTTTCTCTCTGTTCAGGGCATTCTCCATGTGGACAGACGAACACTGGGGCCCTCCTCGGGGTTGGTGTGACCACAGGTGCTTTAGGGCCAGGGCTGGCCCGGATCCAGGAAACTTTCCCTAACCTGTGCTCCCTGGACTCCCACATCCCCTGGGTCAGGCAGGAAGACACTGGAGTAAGAGGACAGAGCTTGGTGTCAGCCCAGACTCAAATGTCACACACCAACCCCTAAAATTCTGAAGGGGTGGGGGACAAGTCTTTGAACTTCCCTTGACCTAGGTCTCCTCCTCCATAAATGGAGGCCATAAGAGCTCCCCTAAAAGAAGGGGATGTGTGTGAGCAGGCAAAACATGAGGCCCAGGAGTGAGGGCCTCTGCCCAGGCCTCCCTGTCCCGTCGGCCTACCCCTCCAACTCCCACCCCAAGTCCTCCCAGCCTGACACCTCAGCTTCTACTTTTGATGCCCCAAATCCACAGATGTGGGGCAGGGGAGGAGTAGAGGGAGGGGGGACTACGTAGTTTAAAGTAAAGTGGAATCTGCCTCTCATTAAAATGAAGTTTGTCACCTCTATCATAAATTGTCCTTCTCGGCTGCAGAAAAAAAGGTCCATTAACACTTTTTTTCCTGCTCCAAATGAGACGAGAGTGGGTAGGTTTGAAAATCCCCGTGGGCAGTAAAAAAGCCAGAAAAGTCCTCTCCCCCACCACCTCCAGCTGCCCCCCTCCCCCGCAGAAGCCAAAAAATCATTGTAATTATCTGTCTGGGAGCAGGCTTGGGGAGAGTGCCTTAGCATGGTTCGTTAAGGCGCTAATTAACAGGAACCGGCTTGGCTACGGGAGTTGGGGGACCCCAGGAGCGGGCTTCAGTCTCTCCCTCTCCTCCTACCATCCCCCAGCCTTCTGCAACCCAGCCTCACCTGGTTCTCAGGCATCTGTTCCCAGGACCCAGGTCCCCGTGGTGGCCCTCTCCCTTGAGGCCTCGGTCTCCACCTCTGAGCTATAGAGGCCAGCCTATGTGACGCCTGGGCCCCATGAAGCAGTGGAGACTTTATTCCTGGGAGGCTCTGTCATAGACAGAACAGAGCACAGACAAAGCAGGCTGGTGGGAGCAAGGGTCTGCCTATGGCTTCAAGTATATTCAATTCCCATATTGTAATAGTGATAACCAACATTTAATATGCGCCTACTATGTGTAGGGCTTGATCCAATGGACTCATTCCGTCTTGGCACCAGAGCCCCTCGAGGCCATCCCTCCCAAGATTCTTTTTTTTTTTATTAAAGATTTTATTTATTGATTTGACAGACAAAGAGCACAAGTAGGCAGAGAGAGAGGAGGAAGCAGGTTCCCTGCTGGGATCATGACCTGAGCGGAAGGCAGACGCTTAACCCACTGAGCTACCCAGGCGCCCCCCTCCCAAGATTCTTAACAGATGAAGAGGCTAGTCTCAACCAAGTTCGTGGTAACTAAAGGGTGATATCTGCATAAAGACAGCCAGACTGAGCCCCACTCCCACCCACCTACCCACCCTGAAAGCCAAGGTACCCCAGCTCCTGACTCCAGCCCCATGCAGAAAGGAACAATGATTCCCCGGCTCTCAGCACCTTTGGACACAAGGGGTCCTAGGAGATAGGAACAATCATTACACAGTCATACAAGGGGACAAAGGCACTGGCTATGAGTCACACAGCCCAAGAGAATGAGGAGTTTAAGAATAGGGTTCTTGGGACGCCTGGGTGGCTCAGTTGGTTAAGCGGCTGCCTTTGGCTCAGGTCATGATCCCAGCGTCCTGGGATCGAGTCCCACATTGGGCTCCTTGCTCGGCAGGGAGCCTGCTTCTCCCTCTGCCTCTGCCTGTGCTCTCTCTCTCTAACAAAAAAAAAAAAAAAGAATAGGGTTCTTGGGGCACCTGGGTGGTTCAGGGGGTTAAGCCTCTGCCTTCGGCTCAGGTCATGATCTTAGGGTCCTGGGATCAAGCCCCGCATTGGGCTCTCCACTTGGTGGGGAGCCTGCTTCCCCCTCTCTCTCTGCCTGCCTCTCTGCCTACTTGTGATCTCTCTGTCAAATAAATAAATAAAATCTTTAAAAAAAAAATAGGGCTCTTGACCCCACCTCATAGCCCTGGAAACTCATTTGGGGGTAACCAGCCCCTCTCCCGAGGCCCTGCTCAGAGCAGAGCTCCTCAGTGTCCTCACCCTAAGGACCCCCCCCCCCAAGGAGCAACTACTCTCCTTGTGCCCAGAAGCCCACCCCCCACCTCCACCCCACTCTGGTTTACTCAGGGGCCAAGCCTCACCCACCCTTCCTTAAATCTTGAGACCACCGCTCGGGCTCCCTCTGACCCCCAGTAAGCAACATCCTCCTGAACCCCACAAACCCATGGCTCCAAAGGGGTCTCTGAGTCATGAGTTCTGGATGGGCCCATAAAGCCTCCTGAGCTCTGACCACCAGAGCAGCAGATACAGGACTCCACATGGGGAGCCCGCCCCAGCCTGCTGTCCTCCTCAGCAGCTCCCAAGGCAGGAGGCTCCCACTCTGATCCCTGCCCAGCCAGAGGGCCCTTTCTGGGGAGAACAGGCAAGCGGAGCTAGAGGCCATGGCAGAACAGTTGGGGGTGGTGAGAGTGTGCAGGGAGGGTGCCTTGATTTCCCAGAAAGTTTTCTCAGCTTCTCAAGTGAGCAGGAGAGTGTGGGCTCTTACTCCCACAAAACACAGAGCTGGAACCGGCTGCCCTCACCATGCCTGACAGGTGGTCTCCCCTGCCCAATGCCCACTCAGTCCCCAGCCAAGCGCTCCAGCCCCCTGCCTGCCTCCCTCAGGGCCACTGCCCCTCCAGCACCCTGCAGGGTTTTGCTTTTGAGTTTTTGATTTTAATTAGCGGAGGGGAGTGAGTAGAGGGATGGGTAAAAGAGGTGAAGGGAATTAAGAGTAGGTTTACCATGATGAGCACTGAGTAAAGAACACAAGCGTGGAATTACTGTGTTGCACAGCTGACACCAAGATAACACAGTAGGTTAAGCACCTGCCAGGTTAGAGACCACTCACACGTGCCGGGATGCCAGAGGTCACGCTGCTCCAGCCCCCAACACTCAGTGTGCATGTGCGCGCACACACACACACACAACACTCACAGATGCATTGCCGGTGCCCACCACACGCACAGCCGATCAGCACCCCCAGCTCAGGCCAGTCATGTCAGTAATGAGAGCAGCAGGCCAGTAGGTCATGGAGCCCATGGCTCTTCAGCGGCTGTGGATGAAAAGAAGCTTGCTGACCCCAGGCTGAGCCCCGAACTTGCTCACGGAGCTCATTGATCCACGCTCCTGGAGTTGTGGCCTCACCCTTCCCCCAGCTCCAACTGTCTATGGAGCCAAGTGGCCAAGAGGGTCCGGAGTCAGGGTCCAGCGTCAGGCCCTAAGGTTCCCCCTCAGCAGCTCCCAGGCCAGAGCCCCTGTGCTCCTTGTTCCTGCCCCAGAAAGGCCAAGGGCTTCAGCTGAAGTCACACAGCACATCGGGGCGGTACTAGCACTGGAACACAGGTCATGAGCCGCCTGTCCATCTGTAACTCTAACTGGAATCCCCCTCCCTGGACCTGGGGCTCAGGTGTGATGCAAATGAGTGGAACAGAGCCACAGGCCCAATGCTCAGTTTATGGGCCTGCTTATCTCTGAGAACTCAGGATGGCAGGGCCTCGGGCCATGAAGGACAGGCCCAAACCTGCCCCTCTCTCCATTTCTCCATTTTCTCCCCAGGAATTTCCTCCCCAGTCTCCTTGTCCATGCCCATCAAGCTCCTGCTTGCATGCTTCTGATGACAGCAAGCTCACCACCACTCAAAGCAGCCTGTCCATCTGTAACTCTAATCAGAATCTCCCTCCCTGGACTGAGCTCTGCTCTGAAGCAGCTGGTCCCCATTGCAGGCCAGGCTTTGGGGGACAGACTTTTGGCCCCTCAGAGATTTCTGGACAAAAACTGCTGTCCCTAAGCCTGTCATTTCCAGCTCGCAGATCTCAATCCTCCCAGCCTTCCACCTCCTGGTGTGTGTGCACCAAGTGTCCCTGGAGGGCTCCAGTCTGGACCACTGACTGGCTGGGTAGCTGAAGGCTAGCTCCTCCTATTTTCTGAAATGAGACAACTTGGGTAAAGCCCTCACCCTGAGGCTCTGGCCGTGTGGCCCCATTGCACTCAGCCAGGGACAGAGTAGCCCATTCCAGGTATGTCTGAGCCATCCTAGTCATCATCTCCATCACACCGGTTTCGCTGCTCCTTGTGATAGAGCCTCCCCCACCTGGATCAAGGCTCTCCAGCACTCTCACTGATGTATGTGCCTCTCTAGGCCTAGAACAACATTTTGCAGGTGGGTCCCACATGCCCATCACTAGAGTTAGGGAAGGCCTATAACTTCATAATGTCTCCCCGACAGCTTGTCTTCTCTCTGAGGTTGGCCTTGGGCCAGAGGCTAACAGCTGGAGGATCTACTCCAGACCCTTGCCAGAAGCAGGCACCTCACTATCCCCCCAGATACCCGGTTCCAAGCCCTGATCCCTCCCTCGGCATCCCCACCATGCCTTCATTGTATCTGGCTGTCCCCGAGCCCCAGGCCTGGTGAGTTACAGCCCATCCATCCCTCCCAATGTCCCCGCCACTGTCACCATGGACCCATATTACCATGTGCACATCTGTCAGCCTGTGGCCGCCAACCACCGCCACCGTTTCCAGGGAGACAGACTCCGTTTATGACATTATCAGAAAGTCCGGCCCCTCCC
>ML097726.1:2454-16037 GCA_003697995.1 Taxidea taxus jeffersonii
CAGGCTTCCTGCTGAGCCAGGAACCTCATGTGGGGCCTCGATCCCAGGACTGTGGGATCATGACCTGAGCCGAAGGCAGACACTTAAGGACTGAGCCACCCAGGAGCCCCTTTCCTGCTGTTTTGATGCAAAGCCCTCAGGTTCTGTATTTTCATCTGTTATACCAGCGATGGGACTGGGGCTGGGTGAAATTCTGGTCTGTTGGTATGAGCTAAATGGTTAGTGTATGTTTCTGAACTCCCCACCTTTATTTTCTATATGCCCTGAGAGGTTAAAACAATCACTATTTCTAAAGTAGCTGACAGTGAGTGGGAAACAAAACTGAAATCTGTTCTGATAGCAGCATCTTACAGAGCTATCCCTGAAAGAGAACCATGACAAGTGACAGGTCTGCATTTACTTCCTAGATGAAGTTTTGTATTGTTTTCCTTTTGTTTCAGGTTGAAGACAGAATCCATGGAGGAAGGAAGGCCTGGGTCTTCATACCCCTGGGTGCCAGTCCGGAAGTGGCATTATGAAAGCATCTGTAACATCTGCTATAGATGCCCTAACGATCAAGTGAGCTTGGATTTGGAGATTCACAGTAGGAATGGTTAAAGGCTGATGGGATCATAAAGCAAGTACTTGAACTTTGACTAAGGCCTTGAAGTGTTCTCTCTGTATCACCCATGTCTATATGTCTTTTCTATCTAAAAAAGAATAGGTTCTTTGAGTTCCTGTTGTATCCTATAATGCTAGATACAGGGTGGGCACTGAGTAATTGGCATGGAACAGGGTAAAACTGAGCAATGGTAGTAATCTTAAAGCAGAAGCATCAGATGATTTGGTATTATCGATTTGGAGTTTGTATCAGGTCTTCATGAAGCATCTGTTCACATAATGTAAAATGTACCTTTTGGCCATGAGCACCAGCACTTGGTAGCATTTACTTCTCACAGGGAACAAAATGAGTGATAGGTCACTGATAGTTCATGGGGTATTTACAAAATTTTTGCTTAAGCTCCCTAAATGCTCAGTAAATATGAAGTGGCCTTCACATGGTACAGTGACATTTGCTGAAGCATAGCTAGAATCCTGCAGGGAGCATCTCATCCTGGGAGAGGGGGTTATGTGTTTAACATCAGGATTTATGTCCTAAACTTTAGGTTATGTGCCAAGGATACAGAGACCAGAACTGTTACAATCTAGGTTGTTTGTGAGATGATTCGGATAGAGAAGTTGCACCTTTAGGTATATATATAATTATTCTCTGGTAGGCAATATTTGGATCATGAGGTTTTAAGGGAGACAGTGTTAAAGCTGTAGAAACCTTGCACTTCAATGCTTACTTCCTGTCTCTGTTCCCTTGGTTAATCTAATATGCTGCTCCTCTGAAGACATTTTACATAATTAAAACAGTATTCCACTCTAGGACAGGAGTTAAAATAACACTTTGATCATATGTCTCAGGGACTTAAAACACCTCAGTCTCTTTCTGACCTACTGAGCCTCTAGAGTATTCTCGATATGTGCCAAAGCAAACCATCTTCTGTAGCTCTGCCTCTTATATCATGTAGGAAGTGGTATGGTGAAGTGAAAATTGGGAGTATTGACAGAACTGGATTTAAATCCTAGCTTTTAATAGCTGGGTGACCTCAGAAAATTTATTTAACTCCTCTGCGCCTCAAATTTCCATGTAAATACGAGATTGTAAAGTTTGAGTGAAGTGATTTGTACAGCTCTTGATAGATAGTAGGAATTTTTAAGAATGATAGCTACTGTTTCCTTTCTGTCAGTATATTTTAGTTATACTCATCCTTTAAGGCACTGTTGTCCAACAGAACTTTGTGTGATGAGGGAAATGTTCTACGTTGTTCAATATGGTGGCCATTAGCCACATGCGACTACTGATTGAGCAATTACAATGTGCCTGACTGAGGAAGTTAGTTTTTAACTTAACTTTAATTTTAATGAATGAATGTGGTGTTACCTATAGGACGGTACAATTTTTTTTTTCTTGTGATGAGAACTTTTAAGATCTCTCCTAGCAACTTTAAACTATACAATACGGTATTATTTTAAGTTCAATTTTAAGGCTCATTCAAGACCTGTACTTTTTTCTTCATGAAGACATCTGTGACCAGTGGTTCTTATTCTTAGCGTTGTTTCCTCTGCTGCTTATTTGGTGTCCCCCATGGACACTAATATTCATGAGTCTTGTCTTTCTAGCTAGATTATATCTGAGGTTATAGATTTCTAAATCTTCACATTGCTGCATGAAAAGGAACATGGTAAAAATATAACTCTAAGGGACGCCTGGGTGGCTCAGTTGGTTGGGCGGCTGCCTTTGGCTCAGGTCATGATCCCAGCGTCCTGGGATCGAGTCCCACATCAGGCTCCTTGCTTGGCAGGGGGACTGCTTCTCCCTCTGCCTCTGCCTGCCATTCTGTCTGCCTGTGCTCGCTCCTGTTCTGTCTCTGACAAATAAATAAATAAAATCTTAAAAAAAAAAACTGTAATATTTTTAATAGTAAGTATTAAATTATCATTAAATGCAATATTAGAAACTTTCTAGTTAGTAATCTGGTGAACATGGAATAGTCTGAAGGTTGCCTGCAGTGATGAATTTTGTGTTTGGCCTGTTTCACCTCAAAGTTAGATTACACCAAGCATTGGAAGAGGAAAAATACTTTTTCTTATATTGCCATCTTGTGGCCAAGTTGGGCTCCAAATGATGCTACAATTTTGCTTTGTCAGAGGAAGGTTTTCTTTAGTTTATTGTGATTAATTTTTACCAAGAGTAAAGGTTAAATACAATCAACATTGGCTGAAATGCAATTGAAACATGCTTTGAAAAAAATGTTAATTATTTTGGATTACCTTCTCATTTTTAAAAAAGTAGACTGCATGCCCAAGGTGGGGCTTGAACTCAAAACCCGGAGGTAGAGTTTCATGTTCTACCAACTGAGCCAGCAGGGGCCTCAGATTACCTTCTTATTTATCTTATGGGTTACCTTTTTTTTTTTAAGGATTTTGTGAATTTAGTGACTGGTTACAGGGTTTTCTGTAGTTACACACTCTGTGGACTTGGAGAGGTTGGCAGTATCCCATGCCTTTTATGCCCCATATTGCTGAATTTTCCCCATGGCTGTCAATCTCTGGTTGCAGCCAGCACACAACTCCTTCCTTTTCCATACCTGTCCTCTTATTGTGAGACTGTTGACTTGTAACCTTTCAGAGTGTGGTTAGACTTATTGTACAGTTTTACTCAAACTTTTAAATTAATCAGTTAATCAATTTTTGGAAAGATTTTATTTATTCATTTAAGAGAGAGAGAGAGAGAGAGAATACAAGCAGGGGTGGGGGGTTATAGGGAGAGGGAGAAGCAAACTCTCCACTGGGCAGTGAGCCCAATGTGGGCTCAATCCCAGGACCGAGGGATCACAATCTGAGCTGGAGGCAGACACCTAACTGGCTTAGCCACCCAGGGGCCCCCAAACTTTTTTTTTTTTTTTTAAGATTTTATTTATTTGTCAGAGACAGAGCACAAGAATGGGGAGAGGCAGGCAGAGAGAGAAGCAGGCTCCCCGCTGAGCAAGGAGCCCGATGTGGGACTCTATCCCAGGACTGTGGGATTGTGACCTGAGCCTAAGGCAGACACTTAACCACTGAGCCACCCAGGTGTCCCAAAACTTTAAATTTATACAAAAGTTGAGCTTGTGTAAGAAGTCCTGCCCTAATGTGATACTGAGATTGGGCATTTCGTGATGTTCTCCGAATAGATGTATCAACTTATATTACTGACTAGAAGTTAATATATAGAATGAAGTTTTCCTTGAGGTTAATTTTCCTTGAGGCTATAGGGGTATGACTTGGGAGTAGGCTGGTGGGCATTCAAGTCATACAATCATAACTTTTATTTATTTACTTGCTTACTTTTTATTTTCCAGAGATGATACATCTGGAAAGATGGTATTCAGGTAGTTGGTAGATTGTGTAATTCAACTAATTCCTAGATAGAAGCTGATTCCTTTGATACCAGAGGTAAGTGTAAAAGAAAACTATTTTTACTTTGGATTTTTAATCACCTGCTAAGTTTTGGGGCCCCGTGTTCTTAGTAGCTGGAATTTGGTAGTTTGAAAAAGCCTTAGTTCTAACATTAAGAGGGTTCGCTTGGTTTAAAGATGAGGAGCTGGTGGTGGTTCGCCCTTCATCAGTCATTTACAGTTTGCCATGATGAAATGCATGTTAAGTCCGTGTTTCAGCTGATCACCCTGATTAAACACATGCTCTGAGCAGACTAAAGCTAGGGCAAATACCTGGAGTTGAATTCTGCTTCTTGGAATTCTTACTGGATTCTAGCCTCCAGTCCCACGTAGTTCTTAAATCTTTGAATTGCAGATCTGACACTACAACACTTTATTGTGCTTTAATCTTTTGTGGTATCTTCTTGAGATAGGCAGAACTAGGGTCAAGGATCCTTAGTCTAAAAAAAAAAAAAAAAAAGAATCCTTGATCTAAACATTCAAACACTACAGAAAAAGCTGATAACTGGTATAATTCTGTAATTCTGTCAGCCATTTTACTCAGCAGTTTTAAACTTACCACTATTTTATTAATCTATATGTAAGATTAAGAGAATCTCAAATGATACATTATATGTTAAACAAAAAAAGATTAAGAGAATCCCAGAGCTGGTTAAGTCAATTTTGCCAAGATCATAAGATATGACACTATATGGACGTTTAAAAGTTATGATAGAGGTTTATCTTTCTTGAAATGGAAGGGTATTCATGATACATTAAAAGCAAGTTATAGAGCAGTATGTATAATCCTTTATTTTATTTTATTTTATTTATTTATTTGACAGAGATCACAAGTAGGCAGAGAGGCAGGCAGAGAGAGAGGGAAAGGGAAGCAGGCTCCCTGCCGAGCAGAGAGCCCGATGTGGGACTCGATCCCAGGACCCTGAGATCATGACCTGAGCCGAAGGCAGAGGCTTAACCCTCTGAGCCACCCAGGCGCCCTGTGTAATCCTTTTTATGCTTAAACATTTTCTTTTCCTTTAAAGATTTTTAAATTTTATTTATTTGACAGAGATCACTAGTAGGCAGAGAGGCAGGCAGAGAGAGAGGGAGGGGGAAGCAGGCTGTCCGCTGAGCAGAGAGCCCAATGCAAGGCTGGGTCCTAGGACCCTGAGATCATGACCTGAGCTGAAGGCAGAGGCCTAACCCACTGAGCCACCCAGGCACCCATGCTTAAACATTTTCATATACTTATGTTTACTTCAGAAATTATCTGAAAGGATATACTCAAATACCAGGGGTTATTGTCTCCTATAGAATTGTATTCTAAGGGTGATCTTGTTAATTTGTATTTTCTGACTTTACTATATTCAAGTATTGTATAATTGAACCTACAGAAAAGAGGTTTCTATCCTTTACCTGTGCCTGCATGTTTTGGCAGAGAATGGACTACATATGAGGCAGAAATATAGGAAATTCTAATAATTCAAAGTAACATCAACACTTGAAGTAGTTTTTAGTTTTGGCTATGTCTTTTGCAGAAATGAAGTTTCAGGAGACTGAAACTAGATCTGAGTCTCACTTCTTTCCCAGGCTGGAATTCATGGATGCACTAAGTCCTGGATATGCAATAGATGATGACAACATTTTTATGTTATGGTAAGGCTTATCTGAAATCAAGAAGCTTTGGCATATATATGAATCTTTGAAAATTCAGCTTTATGGCTTCATGGCCAGCTGCTAAGTTGCTACAGAAAATTTTGTTTTTTAAAAAAGTCAATTGAAGATGTTGAGAGGTAGCATAATATAATAGATACACATGGATTCTGGAGTCAGACTGGGTTCAGACCCATCTTTTGTCACTTAATCAGCTATGTAAACTTGGCAAGTTTCTTAACATCTCAGTGTTTTAGTATCCTTATATATTAGAAGATGAGAATAATAGTACTGGATTCAGAAGAATAGTACTTGACTTTGAAGATTATGTAATTAATGCATGGGCTTAGAACATTGTTTAAACATATGGTAATCACTCAAAAATGTTAGCTGTTTTATCTTCAAAGTCCTATGCATCTTTCTGCCAGTTGGCCTATACTTTATTGTGTTTATCTCCAGCACACAAAACTCAATTGAGTTCTAAAATTAGGCAAAGTACAGTGATAAGGACTATAGTGTATATCTCTATATAACTGTCCCAGTAACATTTTCTTTAGTTGATTGATCTTGTTTTGGTACCAATTTATTTATCATCTTATTCCTCATTTTGTCTTTCTAGCTGGCTCTTCTAGCTCTTAATTAACCTAAAAATTTAGATGTAGTGATTCCTATTAAGAGCGACTTGATAGCTTTATTTTTATAAATGTTCCTTAAAGCATTTATTAAAATGGTTGGAGATAAATTTTGATGGCTGTTCCTCTCACTGCTTGGAGCTTTAGGTAGTGGGATTTTATTCCATCATATATCATAGTTGACTTGTCTTCACTCAGGGCACCATGGGGATGCGTTGGCCATCCATTAGTGTCTTCTGATTTTTGCGGAGTCAAACAATTACGAAGCAGGTGGTGATATATTAAGAATGTACCTGTGATAGAAAATAAGACTAATATGAAAACATGAGGATGTAGTTTTTAGAAATCCCTTTGACTACAAAAGTGTTTGAATAGCATTGACCTAGGACTATGAAAGAAAGAGGTCTAGTAAATTGATTCTGAGAGTTACTGAAACATTATACTCTGAAATCATTAAATTTTAAGTGGTTTAATTAGTTTTTTACTGATGAGTTTCTACTGATCAGTTTTCTACTGAGTAGCTGCTTATATATTTCAGGTTAGCATTAAAAATGTCTTTTTCTTTCCAGCATGAAGGTAGATGATTTTCAAATTAAAGATGGAAGCTGACTTTTCTTACCAGAAATGGCTTATAACATCAACTTGCAAAAATATAAGAGGCACCAAAGGAAAGAGTAAAATACTTGCTTTTATCATTCTTAGATTCTTTGCTAGATTATAAACTCCATGAAAGCAGGAAAGCTTCCTTATCTCTAATGTCTGGCCCAGAATAGATACTCAAAAATATGTGAAATGATTTGAAACCTCCATTAAAAAATTTTTTTTTAAGATTTTTATTTATTTACTTAATTGTCAGAGAGAGAGGGAGAGAGCACAAGCAGCGGGAGCGGCAGGCAGAGCAGGCAGAAGAAGAAGCAGGCTCCCTGTCAAGCAAGGAGCCCGATGTAGGACTTGATCCCAGGACCCTGGGATCATGACCTGAACCGAAGGCAGCCACTTAACCAACTGAGCCACCCAGGCGTCCCAAAAATTTTTTTTAAGGCCCTAGAAAATGGCAACCATTTTAATGGCATTTCAGCAAGATATTTATTTACATGTAATAACTGCGACTTCAAGTTTGACTCTGACTCTGATGGAAATTGAATATATAGGTACATTAAACTATCTGAGTACCATGGAGTCTACTTAAAACACTTAGTATTTGGGGAGCCTGGATGGCTCAGTTGGTAAAGCCTACAACTCCCAAGATTCTTGATCTTAGGGTTGTGAGTTCAAGCTCCACCTTAGGTATAAAGATTATTTAAAAAATAAAATCTTAAAAAAAATTAAACTCTTGATACCTAATTATGATGCCTGATCCATTAAGAGTCAATGAAGAAGGGCTACCACAACAATCTGGCTATGTGAGGAATAATATCAAATGTAAGAAAGATTTCAATTTATTAAAGCTGAGTAATGTTCATTCTTCACACATTTTTGTATGCTTAATATCTAATAATAAAAATAAAAATAAATTTTTTAAAGATTTTATTTATTTATTTGTCAGATATAGAGAGAGCACAGGAGCGAGCACAGGCAGACAGAGTGGCAGGCAGAGGGAGAAGCAGGCTCACTGCTGAGCAAGAAGCCCGATGTGGGACTCGATCCCAGGATGCTGGGATCATGACCCGAGCCGAAGGCAGCCGCTTAACCAACTGAGCCACGCAGGTGTCCCAAAAATCAAAAATTTTTTAAAAAAGCTCTTTTTGGTGGCTGGGTCTTTTTGTATTTCAGCCTTGATTGAGTTCAGTAGTCTCATCCCCAGGAGCCCTCTAGAAAAGAGCCAATGAAAGGTTTGTCTATGCCATAACAGAAGAGTACACAGTGCCACTGAGAAGCAGGTTAGTTCAGGTCCCGGCGTTCCAGATTACTGTGATATTAAGACTTTGTAGCACCCTGCCCCCATTTATTCTATCTGCCAAAACATGTTGGCAAAAAAAAAAAAAAACAACAACCAAAAGTACATATACATACATACATACATATACATACTACACACACATATATGTTACTCCTACAAACTTCTGGCCAAATGGGTTGGAAATTTGGAACTGAGTTAGTGGGAAAATCGTGTGGGAAACACTAAGGTTTGGGGAATCAGTTGTCTTAATGAAGAAGTAGGAAGAGATCATATTGCAGTACAAAGGTAAGTTAGATCACAAAATTAGATACTGGCTGAATTTGAATGCTTTGTGTTTTCTAACTTTGAGATTGTGCTCTTTTGTTGTACTACATTTGGCATTGTTAAAAATCAGAAAATGCACAAAAGGCTCAGATAGCCAAAATGGATGTTAGGCTTTTACACATGAAACCCCAATTTTGTTTGAATCCAATTTGTACCACTGGAATTAAGTTACCACTGTAAACTTTCAAGACATTTTAGGAAATGTATGCAGAGGTCAAGATGACCTTTTCTAATTACTGTGAACAAGCTGTAAGTAGACCGAAAACTAGCAGAAAATTGTTTAATTAGGATAGGTTTTTGTTTGAAGAATGGGTTAAAAAATTCACTACCCAGAAGGAGGTTTGCAGGGCTTTGGCGTCCATTGTGTTGCTGATTCATTGGTTTGTGTCTGTTATTAATTCACAATGGGGTCACATCATCTGGACAGGTGGCCAGCCACAAAAGACAGCATTAAGGCTTGTATTCTGAGAACCCCTCAAGCCCTCCTCAGTTTAGTTTCAATATGGATTCTAATGAACTCATATAGATTGAGCAGAAAATCACAGTTTACAAGGAACAGAAAAGAAAGTGACAGGTAATAGCATTAGGGTAAAACAGGCACAAACATTTAAACAATTACAAGTAGGTCCAGGAGAGCACACAGGCAGATCACCTCAAAAAAGCTGACACCCGGTCCTCCCGCTTCTTTACAGGCGCTGTAATGAATGTTCCTAACACAGATTCTAAATGAAGGAAGAGTTCTATTTTCTTTAAATATATAGAGAGGATGTGTAAAAGCTAGAAGGATGTCTTCATCAAGATGGATTAAAAAATAAAACGGCAGGATCTACCTCAACATGGAGGTGATAGCTATCCAAGCACAGGTATCTCAAATTTCTGGGACCTTTCCCTGAAACTACTGAGCAAGTCTGTGCTGCCCAGCCGGTCCTCCCCAAGAGTTCTCAGGACAAACACCCGCGTATCCTCAGGGGCACAACCCAGCCCCGTTAGCTTCCCAGCTGTCCTGGTCCTCAGGAGCCTCTGACCTCAAATGTTATACCCACGATAGCCTAGGATATTACTTTTTGTGCTATCCATGGGGCTCCCATGTGGGAAACCGGGACCGTGCTCAGTGGGATTCATACCCTCACAGCGCCTGAGACGCGCGTGCGTGGGGATATGTGCCTGAATCCAGGTGCCACAGCCTGACGGTCCCAGGATCCTGAGCGGCCGGAAGCCCTGTGCCCAACACCCAGCAGGCTCCAGGGCCACCCCACGCATGCGTTCTGTGTCGTACTGGAGAGGTAACCGCGAATCCTTGCTCGTGTAGTGCTAGAGTTGTGGAGGCAACGGCGTTTTCCCGCGCTTTTTCTGGGCCCCTCAGGTTGGATATATTATTTGTATTATTGTTATTATTATTTTATCTATAGAGTTCAGAAAGCAGAAAGAACTCCAGTGAACTTTCCGTGAGTCTAAATTCTTGGTCCTCAGTAGCTTACAATTTACCGAATTGGCTTTTTCCCCCAGTCGGGGAAAATTTGGAATTAGCCGCATCTTCCGCTCTGCCTGAGAAAGCTCTCAGCTTTAAAACTTCCCAGCTCTTCTGCTTCCCCTATGCCTGTTATCCTGCTAGAGGTAAAAATAGGGCTCATAATTCTTGCTGCAAGGTGCAATTTATCTTTGGAGATTAACTCAGTGGGTACTTTGGGGTAAAGGTGTCAGAGCGCCCTCATCGACCCATGTGACCAAGGCAGCATTTTTTTTTTTCCTTTGGATCAAGGCAACATTCTTGACAGAATTTGTTGGTTAATAAATGTATTAAATATGAACGTTTTCCTTGGTGTGTAATTGGTGTGTCAAAGTTATTTCATACAATATATGATTTTGGTATATCCAGAATATTGCTGTCCAGTTTGCATTAGTAAAACCATTGAGAGTGGACACTATATTGAAAAATAGCATAAGAGTATTTATTTATTTATGAGTATTTATTTAGTTTTACAAACCTTTTTTTTTTTTTTAAAGATTTTATTTATTTATTTGAGAGAGAGAGAGCACGAGACAGCAGAGAGGTCAGGGAGAGGAGCAGGCTCTCCACGGAGCAGGGAGCCTGATGCGGGACTGGATTCTGGGACTCCAAGATCATGACCTGAGCCGAAGGCAGTTGCTTAACCAACTGAGCCACCCAGGCGCCCTAGTTTTACAAACTTTTTTCCTGAGAGTATAGCATTCCATAGTATTTACATTAATAGGTGAATTATTTGATGATAAACAGCTTTTGTACAGATTTTCAGTTTTCATAATGGTCATTTGCTGGGATGAATTAAATTATTTTCCATTTAATACTATCATATTATTACTCTTCTTTAGGTAAGGCAACACGGGTAAAGAATCTGAGAAATCAGTGTATATGAAAAACCTAAAACTGTAACTTAAAAACACTTTTCCCTAATGAGTAGCTGAAATTGGTGCCTGGACTTATATCTGCCAAGTGGGAAAAGTGGTACTAAAATATTCTGGCAAACTCATGGGTATAAATTTGGCTTTTTTGTTTAGGCATTGAGGAATGGCAAAAGGCACTGATTAATTTTTATTTGTACTTTGTAAAGGTTCCTAAACTTTTATTTTCCATGTGCATATTATTTTTCATTTTAGTAAGATTTGGATCATTTGTGTCTTTAATTTTTTCTTTTAATTTTTTTCATGGGCTTTCTAGAAGTTTATATAAAGGAGCACAGTTAATATTGTTGAGTGACTGAAATCGATATATTGATTATAATAGATACAAACAATAAAATACATCATTTTATCATAATAAAATGAAAACATGCTCTATTTCATTTCATTGAAATTTGACTTATTTGACCTTTTCATTTACCCCTTATTAGGATTCTTTTCAGCATCTGGAGACTTCATTCTCTATTATGTCTTTGTGTGAAGACATGCTGCTTTGTAACTATCGCAAGTGTCGCCTCAAACTCTCTGGTTATGCATGGGTCACTGCCTGCTCACACATCTTCTGTGATCAGCATGGCAGTGGTGAGTTTAGTCGTTCACCAGCTATCTGCCCTGCCTGCAATAGTACCCTTTCTGGAAAGCTAGACATTGTCCGCACAGAACTCAGTCCATCAGAGGAATATAAAGCCATGGTATTGGCAGGACTTCGACCGGAAATTGTGTTGGACATTAGCTCCCGTGCACTGGCCTTCTGGACATATCAGGTTAGTGCTTAGGCTTGCTTTTCTGGAGAGTATGATTTGAGGCATATGTAGAAGTTTCTAATATTTCTCCTTCATTGTATTTGTATTCATTTTTTTAAGATCTTATTTTATTATTATTATTTTTTTATTTGTCAGAGGGCACAAGCAGTGAGGTTGGCAGACAGAGGGAGAAGAAGTTGGTTCCTTTCTGAGCAAGGAGCCTGATCGGGGACTCAATCCCAAGACCCTGGGATCATGACCTGAGCCAAAGGCAGATGGTTAACTGACTGAACATCTGAGGCATCCCTTATTTTTTATGAATATATAGAAAACATTCTTTTTAATAATTTAAAATTTTTTTTTATTTTTTTAAGCCATCTTTTTAATAATTTTTAAAAATTATTTATTTATTTGAGAGAGTGTAAAAGAGTGTGTGTGTGTGAGAGAGAAAGAGAGCACAAAAGCAGCAGGGAGAGGCAGAGGGAGAAGCAGACTTCCCTGCAAGCAGGGAACCTGATTTGGGACTGGATCCTAGGACCCTCGGACCCTAGGGGATCATGACCCAAACCAAATGCTCCACTGACTGAGCCACCCAGGAACCCCAATAAATTTTTTTTAAAGTAATAGGTTAAATTTTGGAAATCCAAAAGAAAGGAAAAAAAATGAACCGTAATTGCATCACTCAGAGATCACTGTGATATATTTGTTTGTGTATTGCTGGACTTTTTCTGTGCATAAATATGTATTTTGATTAAAAGTAAGGGTAATATCAGTTAAAGCTGACATTTTACTTATTATGAATAGTTTATTAAGTATTTTAAAGTTAGCTATCCTATAATTATAATTTTAATAGTTGTATTGCATTATGATTTATTTTCACACTATAAAAAGAGTTGTGATGAGCTTTCTTATCATCAAATTTCACATATTTAATTATTTGCTAATTCACATTCCTGAAAGTGGGTGAATACATTTCAAAGTTGTAAAAATTTTGTATTTTGGGATGCCTGGTGGCTCAGTTGTTTAAGCATCCAACTCTTGATTTCCGCTCAGGTCATGATCTCAGGATTGTGAGATCAAGCCCTGAGTTGGACTCCAAGCTGAGTGTGGAGCCTGCTTAAGATCCTCTCTCTTTCTCTGCCCCTCCCCTGTATGCTCTTCTCTCTCTCCCTCTCTCCTAGATAAATAAGTAAATAAATAAATAAATAATTGGGGACGCCTATGTGGCTCAGTTGGTTAAGCTCCTGCCTTTGGCTCAGGTCATGATCCCAGAGTCCTGGGATGAGTCCCACATTGGGTTCATTGCTCATCGGGGACTCTGCTTCTCCCTCTGCCTCTACTGTTTCCCCTGCTTGTGCTCTCTTTCTTTCTCTCTGGCAAATAATTAAAATCTTAAAAAAAAGATTAAAAAAATAAAAAATTTAAAAGTTGCAGTATTTTTCTTTATTTTTTAAAATATTTTATTTTTAAGTGCTCTCTATACTCAATGTGGGACTTGAACTCACAACCTTAAGATCACTATAGCATGCTGTGAGTCAGCCAGGCATTTCCAGTATTTCCAGATGTTGCAGTATTTTAAAATTGCCCTCCAGTTAGGCCATATTATTTTGTGTTCCCTTAAGTGTATGAAGGTGCTTGATTCTCCATACTTTCTACTCACCAATTAGTATGAGTAAAGTAGAATCTTGTTACTCTTTTAATATGCCTTTCTTGGATGACTTTTTTTTTATTTTTTTTTAAGATTTTTTTTTTTTTTATTAGTTAGAGAGAGAGAGAGCGCGAGCACAGGCAGAGAGAGGCAGGCAAAGGCAGAGGGAGAAGCAGGCTCCCTGCCAAGCAAGGAGCCTGATGTGGGACTCGATGCCAGGACCCTGGGATCATGACCTGA
>RCUC01108545.1:0-13711 GCA_003697995.1 Taxidea taxus jeffersonii
TTCCATAATTACTCGTGTTCCTTTACGGCATCTATGGATTCCCTCTGTGGTGTGACCTCATGGAATTTCAGGGCTCAAGGAAACACCCCATTTCATTTCTTGATTAAGTTCAGATAAATGAGATCATAGTCCCCTCACAATTACTTAACTTCATGGAGAGTTGCAGTCAAAAAATAACCCACCATAGCAAATAGTCTCCAGACCATCCCTATTTGGTCTGACTCATGTATTAGCATGGAGTCTGAATGACGGTGTTTCTGCTCTTCTGAAGACTCGTCATCTTCCAAATCAAACACAAAGCTACCACAAGTACCTGACTTGGAAAGGTAAGACAAACTAATGTTGGGCCATCTGGATCTCCATCTGCCCCTCAGCCTCTCTCCTCTGCTCCCGCCCTAGGATGCTCTGGTCTGGGCTCAAGCCTGAAGCATAGTGGACCCTGCAACCCAGATACGCTGGTCGCACTCTCCCAGCGGCAAGGTGGTGACCACACATTCTCATGTCAGGTGCTTCCTGTTTTGTCTCCTGCTGATGTAGAATAAGCAAAGATGTTTGTTGTTGTTTCAGGCTTTGCTGCTAGCTGGTGAGTCTGCACTCTAAGGAAGTTGGAGGCTCAGTGGCTTGAGAAGCTGGGTAGAGCAGGATGGTGGGGGTCACATGGCCCCAGTGAGTGCGGGGTGATGACCTCCGTGTGAGACTAGTCTGTAAATTCCTGGGCGCTGAGACCAGGAGGGACTGCAGACTGCGTCCCAAGGGCCTGGCATGGCATCTGGCACACAGCAGAGGCTTGGGAAATATTGA
Source organism: Taxidea taxus jeffersonii (assembly GCA_003697995.1). Classification (NCBI taxonomy): domain Eukaryota; kingdom Metazoa; phylum Chordata; class Mammalia; order Carnivora; family Mustelidae; genus Taxidea; species Taxidea taxus. The sequence continues at coordinate 802 of RCUC01108545.1, forward strand.
CTGAAGGAAACAATGGATACGTGAATGAATGAATGAATGAATGGATGAATGAATGGGAAAGGATGAATGAACTATCAAGAGCAAAAGTATAAAAAGCTAAAGAGCATTTTGAAAGGGGACAGTATAAAAAACAGAAAGTTCTGGCCTCAATCTCTGGCGAAAATCTGAAATGGGTAAATACCTAAATTAATACACTGTTCATTTCCAAGGATCTTGCCTTTGTGCATGGAGCCTGAGAACTCTCCTAAGCCGCTGGTGTCCCTCCAGCCAGCAGCTCCCAGGGAGAGCCCTCGTGGGGCTACGAAGGCTGAAGGCTAACGCACCAGCACCATCGTCTCTACTGACCAGCACGTGTACCCAAGAGAGGCTGTGCCCGATGAGTCTTCTCACTGCCTGAAGTACTCAGTTATGGCTCATGCACAGCCTTCTGGTTGCTCAGCCCTCTGCTTGTCACATGCTGTCTCTAACCCTCTGCTCACCTTGAAGCAGGCATTATCCTCACTTTGTAGACTAAGGGTCTGAGGTCCTGAGCCAGGAAGTTACTTGCTTGAGGCATCAGGCTACAGCTGTCGGGATGCAAGGGAGAACTCAGGTACGTGCATGGGTCTGCCTGGGTCTCGAGGCTATGCCTGTGCCATCACGCCAGCCTGCTGCAGTCCACAGCGGGTTGGCGACCATCAGCAGCGGTGACCAAAGCCACGTGTCCTGCTCCTGCTGCAGTCTGCCAGGGCCCTGCTGGTGTGGGCGGGGAGGCTCGCTTCTGGGCATATCACTCTGGCACTTTCTGTGGGCCTCCCAAATCACATGCATCTCCTCTGCCGTCTCCTTTGAGACTGGAATGGCTGCTGGAATCCCCGCGATGAGAGTCCAGGCCAGCAGGTCCTAGAGAGTGTGTAGACCTTCCTGCCTCCTATCTGATGCTTCTAGAAACGTGGTTAACAGATTTTCAGACTCTCAAGATGAACAACAGTAGACGTAATTAATAGACTGTCTCTGGAAAATGGTCCACTGAATGTTTTTCTAAAAATAACAATTTCCCTCCCACCAAAAGTACCATGTACACAGTAATTTAAATTAACATCATTGAGAACATTAGTAAATTAAGCTAATTTCCTTTGTGTTACAATGTTCCCTACAAGGTGAACGCTTTTCACTGTTAGCAATCTTAGTGCCTACTGAATAATGCAACTAAAAGCCATTCCACAGAGTTCTGAGAACTAAAGGAGGAGATGCTAACCCTCCCTCTTGCTCCTGGCCTGTATCAGAAAGACAAAACCCTGAAGCTGGAGTGACGCCTGGTACTGCAGGGACGGGAGCCTGGATGCAGGGAGGGGAACACCCCCTCCTCCCTCTCTGGCCCACTCTGTGCACACTTCAGTTACACTGCGACTTTGCTGCCTGGGAAATGGAAATGGGAATGGGATGAAAGTCATCGGTCTTGTCCTAGAGGTGGTAGAAACAGGGCCTGAGAGGGAGACTTTGGTTTGACAAAGGAAGGACAGCCAGAGGAAAGGTGAGAGGCCCCGGATTAAGCCCTCCTGTGCCTAGATTTAAGTGGAGGGAGGGAAACAAAGCAAAGATGGTCAGGGGTTGGCCAAGAGGGCATGTCTGTAGAAGGAGGAGTCTTAATTGGTCAGGGAAGGGGTCTTAAAGGGAAAAGGAATAGAATGCAAAATTTTCTATACTGCTGGCCAAGCTGGATTGTTCTCAATTTTGATACAATGAGCTGAAGTTTTGAGGAACAACCTATGATAAATGGACCCGGAACTGAAGAGTGGGTCGTGCGTCTCAGCAATCTCTTGGCGAACGTAATTGGCCTTCCAGAAGGCCAGTAAGACAGGAGAGGGAAGGCTGGCCCCAGCTAAAAACAATGAGGCAAAACCAGGATTGCTGGGATAGTGCAGTTGGATCTGAACAAGCAGAGGAAACTTCTCCCCATCTCCACAGTAATTTCTCCAGAGCCCCATGCCCAGGATGGAGATCCAGGATTGGGGAGAATCTGAATGCTGCCAAAGGAGGAAAAGCTTCCAGGTTTTCAGTGCTTGTGAAAGTAAGGCAGTTGCTGTCAATTACCAAGTGCTGTATGTGAGGCCACGTGCACAGCAGATATTGAAATGTGATCCTCCTCAAATTAGATACTAGTCATCTTTAGGGAAAAGGAATCAATTGTTCTCTTCGTCTGCTGTCTACTGATGTGATATTAGTGGAATGTTATGAAAAATGAAAGCAATGGACAAATAAGCACGGATTTTCCAGCGTGGATTAACCAAGCCCCACCATCTATGTTACATTAAATCTTTTAATGTCTGTGAATATTAAGCACTTTCCTAAATTCTTATTGTGCCTTTACAGCTTCATAATACTAGCAACTATTTAGCACTTTAAATGGAAAAAAAAAAAACCTAACAAAATGCAATATGCAGTGAGCCTCTTATTTTTAAAGAAACAAGATTTCAATCAATTACAGGTGACCCATTCCCCTTTGGAAAATCATCTGGGAGTCCTGCCTACTTGGCCTTTGCAAAATGCTAGCTTTGCTCTCAAAGTAAAAAAAAAAAAAAAAAAAAAGCAAAACATCTTTTTACCAATAATGGCATTGCAGTCCTGGTTAACTCATCTGGTTCTGGTCATACATTAGCAGCGCATATCTGCACATTTAAACCAACAGAACTCTCTGCCTCTGCCCCCTCCTACACGAAGTTAAAGGATGCTTTTTCTCCAAGTGATAAATCGCCCGGGATATTAAAGAAACTCTTCCATCCACTGTAAAATCTAAGGAAATACACAACATGGTTTTGCTGTTGTTTCAATTTTCTCCATTACCAACATTACCCCTAGTTCTGAAGACATTCATTTTAATCATCGTTTTATCGGGGAAAGAATTACCTGCCAGTCTCCTGGCTTATACAAAAGAAGATAAAGTTGGAACGAAACTTCAGGATTAATTAATTGAGAGTACTGCCTGTAATGTGTCTACTCTGAATGTTACAGCGCACATCACAATGAAAACAGTTTTATTTTCCATGGTTGAAATAAATTATAATAAATAATTCATTTCAATGGCAGAGATGTACTGGAGAGCAAGAGCAGCAAAATTGACTACACTACACTGTGAGTCTCATTCTTGAATCTTCATTATCCATTTGAAACTTTTTACGAGTAGTAAATCATATTTCAAGTGGCTGCAGATCTCATAAAGCAGCTTGCTGCATTCAAATAAAACCAGAAAACCTGGGGCACTGGGAGTCTGCAGGCCTTGCCACTCAGCACTATTTGGGAAACTCTTTCTCACTCTTCTCTTGCCAGCATCAACAGAACACTTTTTCCACTTGATATAAAAATTAAGCATCACTTGTCAAAAACATCATCTGTTTCCTCTGGGTGGGAATGTTGGGAAAATCTCTATGTAGAGGAACGGCCTTCACCTTCAAAGCCATTTCCCTCTAATTTTTATTCCTGAATGAATGACTGCCACACGGCCAGGTTCTAGAACCTCAATGGCTTCTACTAGCCTCCGGGGGGCCCTCAATTAGCAAATATGTGTACGAACTCAAGAGAGAGGGGCACATGTGCTATGATTCTGTCTAAAAAGACCAGCTGATCTTCATAGGTTGGGTGATATTAAGCTTGAACCTTAAAAGATATATATAAGCATCAGCAGGGAAGAAGGATGTATCACGAAGAGGAAATAAAATGAGAAAAGACAAGGCAGACAGGGCTTGGGATGTCTGAGGAACAGTTAGCCTCTTCTTTTGAGTAGAAAGAAGCAGAGCTGAGGGCGGAGAGCTGAAGGCTGGGCTGGGTCCAGGCTCTAAAAGGCCTATGCTGGGGCGCCTGGGTGGCTCATTGGGTTAAGCCTCTGCCTTTGGCTCAGGTCAGGATCTCAGGGTCGAGGATCTCAGGATCGAGCGCTGAGTCAGGCTCTCTGCTCTGCAGGGAGCCTGCTCCACCCTCCCCGCCCCCCATCCCGCCTGCCTCTCTACCTACTTGTGATCTCTGTCAAATAAATAAATAAAAATCTTAAAAAAAAAAAAAAGGCCTGTGCTGTCACACTAAATGCAGAAGTGGGTTTGGGCCAGTGCATAATGGGTAGCCTTCAAAGGATTCCTGAATAATGCTGAGTTCTGGGATCTAGAACAATGACTGATGGGAGACCAGAGCAAGGCAATGATGTGTTGGTAGTACCAGAGGCAAGGGAGCACATTTAGATACTACTGCAACAGTCCAGCCGAGAGAAGGTGAGGGCCCCAGCAAGGCTGATAGCAGAGATAGAGAGGGGTGGTCAGAATCCTTGAGTGCATACCCCGTTTTCTTCCCAGGGAATGAAATCTTTCCAAGAAACATAACCTGCCACTAAAGCTATAGATAAAGTCAGAGCTTTAGGCCTCAAATGCAGGACTGCCCATGGAGAGAAGGGGCTGGGCGCCAGATGGCCCTTGGAGTGCTAAGGGCAGTGGAGAGGCTCTGTAACAGTCCAACAGTGAACTCAGGACATCAGGAGCCTCGAGACGAACCCCAGCCAGCAGATGTACATATGCACGACGGAGAAGACTACAAGCACATGTTTATATTAAATATTCAGTGATAAAGTAAACTCTAACCGCTGCTGTTCAGAAGCAGGGAAGGGAGTGGGAAATAGCATGCTAGTTTATTGAACAGTCATCACAACATTTCCCAATGAATATCGTATTTCAAAATAGCGCAACATCAGGCATAATGGCACGAGGGCATCTCGTACAGCCATCCAAGCAGAGTGCAATGAATATTGTATTTCATAATAAATATATTATCCTTACAGGAGGAGGGTCAATGTTTCATTGTCTCTCATCTGTCACTAAATTCTCCCTGATTTCCTGAAGGGATTTAGTTAGATGGACCTAAAAATCATCATAACCAACAGCGGAGGATTATCTTACTTATTATGGTCAAATGATTTTGTGTGGGGAGAAAAAAGTATTTTTGTGGCACTTTCACAGGGCCCTCGGAAGCATTTTCCATTAAAGATTAGTCTAGAGTTTATGTTTAAACCACAGAGGACAGCATACTGCCTTTCAGATTTGAGGGTTTTTATTTATAGTCATCTAAATGGCAGAGTGCTGGCCAGGAGGCCAAGGAGATGATTCAAAGAGTTACCAAGATTTGGAAGCTCTTTTGCCCTAAGAATTACATAGGAAGCCTGAGGAATGATAGGACTAGATCTCTGCTCCCCGATTTATTCAGATGTTTACTGACTACCTACTCTGTGCCAAGCTCTGTGTCACAACCTGGGGACACAGAGATGAACAAGGCACAGTCCCAGCCCTCAAAGAGCTCACGGTCAGGTAGGGAAGGAGATACACAGTTGATAAACCATGACAACCCAACAGAGAAAGTCCCACAAACAGAAGCTAGCACAGGAGGCTTTAAGAGACCAGAGGAGGCTGAAGAACTCTGCCTCGGGGTGGGGGCTAGGCGAGGAAGGCTTTGTAGGTGACATGTGGAGCTGTGGGAGAGAATAAACCAAGTCTGATAGGCACACAGGCTGGAAGAAGGGCAAGCAGGGGCAAAGGTTTGGAGAGGTGTTTGGGGGACGGCGAGCAGTTCTGTGGGACTGAGGGGGGGGATGTGGAGGGGACGCTGGTGGCTGCGGATGCTGAGTATGTGACAGGGGCTGGATCTTGGGAAGGGCCTAGTAATGGGTGCTACAAAACATGGGCCTTATCTTGCAGGCAATGTGGTGCCATTCAAGGTGAATGACTTGAGGCGAATGACTCTGAGAATGATTCAGAAGGACAAACTGCTGGTGGAGCCCTTCTGGTGATGGTCTGCTCCTTTAGGAGGCCTGGGCCATCTGACTTCCCATCCATCTGACAGAGGCAGCTCTGTTCCTGTTCTAGGATCGGGAGGCCACAGACACAGGTTACCTGTCTGGCCTGCACCTCAGTCGGGGCGGATCTTGGCTCCCTCTTTGCTGGCTCTGTGGCCAGGACCCTGAGAAACGGCACTGCCATTACTTCCCTTGGTCCGCAGAGCATAACTTAATAGTGTCCCCTGTCAGGAATGGTTCTCTTTGTCAGGAAGCTTTTTATTGATGTTCAACCTTCATTTTCCCTTTCTTAATAATATCCCATTATGCCAATACTCCACTGTGCCATGCTAAGTAATTCCCTCTCCTTCTTGGCAGTGACATCTCCCAAGTATTTATAGACTTATCAAATGCCCCGTTTAGTTGTCACTTAGGCAGGGTATACATGTTTAGCTTCTTTAATCTGGCCCCATAAGCCAGCCCTTCCATTCTCCTAAATCACTTGAGTTCCCTTCCTCCAGGTTTCTGTCAATTTGTTTCCAGCCTCTCTGTAATGCAGGGGGCTCAGGAAGAAGGTGGGGCTGGGGAGGGAGGGTTTGCTCCCTCTGTGGGATATGAGCCCAGCCTTTGCTGAGGGCAGAACTTCTTCCTTCAAGTGAAGACTCCAGAATAGGCCACGCAAGGCCTCTGGGGGGCTACAAGCCCCTCACGTTACCTGCACTTGTTTCCAGTCCCTGATATTCCACTGGTGGCTCTCATTCTGTGCCAGGTGCACACAGGCAACAGGTAAGTAGTAAAGCACCTACTACGTGTCGGGTGTCATGCCGGGAGCTTCTCCCTCCTGCTCTTCCTCTCCCTCTTCGTTTCTCACACATATTCAATGCTCAAAGACTTACTGAGAGCCTACTATATGCCAGGCACTGTGGTATGGAATGGAATAAGATGCGGTCCTTGTGGCCTTAAGAAGCTCCTGGAGCCTGAGTATTTTATCAATGTCTTACTGCCCACCCATCAAGTTGTTTCCTTCCAATCCTAAAGGATCTCTGAGAAGTCATCCCTAAATGCACTTAACTCTAATTGACGCTTTTAGTTCCTTGAGTGGAACTTCTTCGTCCTATCTAAAACTAGATGCCACATTAAGTATGGGCATTAACACAGAGCTCTTGCTTAGGATTTTCTTTCTGGTGGGTGGGTCTCTCTGGGGCTTGAGAGAGTCCTCTCCTGGCCTTGCACTTCTCATTGCTCCTTCTTGGCAGTTGGCTTCACATTCCTCATTCAGATGACCTCAACTAAGTATGCACTTGAATGTTTTTCTTTTCCATGGCAGTGATGCTCTGAGTTACGCGGTAGGCTGAGGAGTGACAGAATGGGAAAGAGCTAAGGCAAGGGGTCTTGGCTAAAGTCTTGGGGAGTCTGGGCCTAAGACCTCAGGAGGGACTAGTTCAACTACCTAATCCTGGGGGCCAGTTTAAGTAAGGCTGAGAAGTGCCCTGGTGGAGATGCTGGTATATTTGAAGAGGTGAAGTAACTATACCAAGGACACGGGGGTATGCAAAGCCAGGTATGTTGACTGCAAAATCTGTTCTGATTGCAGTAAAGCAGAAAATCCTCAGAAATACAGAATTCGCAACTCAACACTCTGAAAGGAGGATGGAAATTCATCCATCTGAAAGCATTCCCTGCATCTTCCCAAGCATGACAAGAGATGAAGAATTAACATACAAGAGTTATTTCTGGGTGCAAAGCACACAAAGCAGCAGGCCAGAGGCCTGTCCTCATGATAGGCCAGAGGACTTGGGCAACTTTACCTTGTTCTGTAAGTAGTGATCAGACTGTAATCAAAGAAGTTGTTTTCTTGAACATACAAAATGAGCTCATGGCCTCCCCAGTGGTTGCTGCTGGTTAAACTTCCCAAGAATTAAGACCGGAAATGAATATGAAAGTTCAGTTCACAACTCTGGCACACACTCATACGCTTTGGAAAAATTTCCCATTGTTTACCTTTCAAATATGTCAAAAAGCAGGGACAACTGTAAAATGAATAAATCAAGCCATCGTGAAGCTGACCTTCACTTTACACAGTGCCATTCTGTCAAGAAACTAAGTTTCTCATACCATTCACAATGCCACTTGGAATGATAAAGGTGGGAGAAATGCCAGGAGAGCAGAGTAGGTTGAAGCCCTGGGAAGACTTGGTGCCATAAAAAGTATGCGAGATCAAGAGACAACAAGCCTTAGTTATAGTCTCAGCACTGCTATTTACTGGCTGTGTGAATTTGCCTCCCAGCACCCCTGCACAGTTGTCCCATACAGGTACTGTAGATGTCATCTGGGATGTACCTATACTCCCAAGTTCAGAAAATAAACCATATTTGCCCTACTGTCTCATGAGAGTTGCTGTGAGACTCAGAGGAGACATGAGGTGTAAAGACACGTCAATGGAAAGAGTCCTAAAGTTTATTCTCATGGTGATGCCTGGAGTGAGTAGGAAGAATAAGGGACAAGTCAATTTGGGGCCAAGAATAAAATCCAAATGACATTGTACCTGCTCCTCCCCACCCCACCTGCCCCGGTCCCCACCAGTGAGAGTTTGTGATCTTGAGAATGCAGGTCACACGGAGAACTCTAAGAAAGGCAGAACACACATGTGGGACTAAGAAAACCTAGGTAATCCGGTTGAAGTCATGGCCTTCAGATTTCCTGGAAAGGACCCTTCTCACCTTCATCTGTATGAACAGCAGGGATATGTTCTCAGGGACATAAAAATATTATTGGTTCCTGTCCACTGTTTTTCAAGTTTTACATATTTAATGAATACCTTCTTTGTGTTAGGTGAGCCTATACTCATTGGTCCATTTTCTCCTCACACTTCCCTGAGTCAACAATCTTTTGGCTATGAGGACAGCAACTTCCACAGACAAAAGTCATGCCTAAAAGGGGTGACTCAAGGACCCCTGAATTAGGCAGTGCAGTTGGGTCTCTTGGTGGCTGTAGAAGGCTGATGGAATCTTTCTCGGTCTCTCTGGGGCTGCTAGTCTCCTTCAACATCCTCCCAGCGTGCCCACTGCTTTCTTCTCTTGCTGTTGACTGGCTACTTCTCTGGGCATGCAGCAGGGGATGGCTGCCACATGGTTCTTAGTTTTTCAAGTCTCCAAGTCAAGTGAACACCTTCTAAATGCCAGTTTCTAAGTCTAAGGAAGAGGACTCAGCCAACCTGTGTCAAATGCTTACTTCTTGTCTCATCAGTTCTCAAAGGAAGGGCCCTGGCTCAGTCAAGGGTTTATAAATGAATGAATGTTGTGTGCCCCACCCTGCCCCCTCCTGCCCTACCAATTCTGTCTCTAGGGCATTTACAAGTAGTACTGCATAGTGGTTATGAGCACAAAGGTTCTGCTACTTAGAAGCTGTTAGAGTGACTGGGTTACCTGATTTCTTGAAGCTACACTTATGATACTTTGATTATAAAATGCAGAAATGAGTATCTGCTTCCCAAAGTACTAACACCTTATAAATACAAATATAAATACGAATGATAAATATATACATTTAAGCACTTAGCACCGAGCCTAGCAGATTTTTCCACTTCTTTTTCATCATAATCATTCATCACCACCATTGTCTGTGTCTGAAGTTGCTCCTCCATAGTGACCCCCTAGGTCTTAGCGACCCTGCAGGAAACGTCTAGATCTTTAAGGAGGAGGTGTGGAAGTTCTTTCACTTTGGAGTGGAAGGGTGAGGAAACACTTCTATCTTTTCTATCAGCCTCTCTGTGACATCCATACAAGCTTAGGATCCTTCTGCTGCGCCCTGGCTTGGGTATGACACAGGAAGATGGATGCAGGCGTCATGTTCACATGTCACAGAAACACTGGTCAGAGCATGAAGACTGCGCTTGTGCTAAAACGTGGGAGTGCTAATCCTGAGTGACTTCTGCTTGTGAAATATGGGCTAAGTGCTGCTCCCTGCGCCGTGTCAGCATAAGCAGGCGGATGTCATCTGGAGGATGTCTGAGGGCAGACAAAACCATCCCTTTGGAACACGGACTGTGAGGGCGCCAGGGTGGCTCAGTTGCTGAAGTGTCTGACTCTTGATTTCAGCTCAGGTCATGATCTCAGGGTCTCGAGATCGAGCCCTGCATCGGGCATGGGGTCTGGTTAAGATTCTCCCTCTCCCTCTCCCCCCTCTCTCTCTGCTCACCCCACCCCCTCCTTACGCACATTCTCTCTCTGAAGAAGAAGAAGAAGAAAAAAGAATACAGATTGTGAGACACTTCCTCAGAGTTGTTATCAGTATTTCATCTATGAAGTAGAAATTTTCCTTGCTAAGGCTTTAAAAAGGGATACATTTAGGGAACTTTTAATTTACAGTGATAGCCAATTATGCCAATCACCACTAATGAAGAGGCTAAAAACCATTTTGCTTGCCATTTGCCATACTGGGTGAGAGATTTGTTACCACGCATGCCTAATTATCTTGGGGGAAACCTGTGTAAAACTCTGCATTTTTTTCCACATGCAGTGTTCTCTATCTGTTTTACAGGAATGTGAAGGAAAAGGTATGGCTGTTGTTCATCTTTTCCAACCCCTTTGCTATTCTGAGAACACTGGCTATGACTACACAGCAAAACTGTAGATAAAAGAACAGTGACAGATTGCAGTCACTTTAATTCATAAAGAAAATAGTGGGAGCCCCTGGGAACGCCGAATTGAGCCACTAGCACCCAATGACTTCATGCTAAGTCACAAACTACATCATATATTTTAGTTTAAACACAAAGGCTAATGGACATGTGACTTATTTATTTCAGATTCTTCTTTATGAAGAGCTGGTCCTTTTCCTTTTTTTCTTTTTTTTAGCTCTTTGGAAAACATTATACATCCCCTCTTTTATAAACATACAAATATAATTGTAAAATGACATCATTCTGTTTTCATTTAATTACCCCTGAAATGCTTTCTATTTAATATTCATTACTCAAAAGCTAATTTAAAAGAGAAAGAGATGCGACTTATTAAAAAAGATGTACTGTCATTCACAGCAATAGTTATCTAATATACAGAAGTTAATAAAGCAGATTAATCTACAAGTCCCTTTAAGCCATTCTTGAGTTTTGAACAACTGCCTCTTTGACCTTTCACCTTCATGCTGTGCACCAGTAGCAGGTGCCAGCTGTACAGAAATTATGGCTGTGCGTTTGAACGCAGAATCTTTTCTTACTTTGCTTCTGACCAGCAGCTGACCCTGTAGGAGTGATTGTTTCTGGGGCCGGCCTAAAGGCTACATAAACCAGTAGCAGATAAACAAAAGGCTACATATACCAGCTGCCTTGCCTAAGGGTACCATCCGAGGCTGACACCTCCACTCCTTCTCCAGCGTCCCAAATTGCTCCTTGTTTGTTTCCATACATGCATTTCATCCTTGTTACACTGTGCAAGGGGTGGGCGGAGGAGAAAACCCCCTAAAACAACAAAAAACCCTGTCCCTTCCTTCGCACTTGACTTTTGAGTATTCCATGTCAAACTGTGTTATTATGATGCTAATCTAGGCCTGATTTAGCAACTTTAATAAGAGGCTAAACCCTCTTATAATTAGATAATAAAATTTTATTATGTATTTTAATATTAAAAGTCTTAAAATCAAACTCTTCAAATCATACACTGCTATGGAGCTAAGGTACTTAAATATCATAGCCCCAGAAAATGGGAACTTGAAAAAGCACATTGTGGCTAATTCTTCATTCTCAGAAATGTAAACATGGAATTCCTATGTGGTAGCAGGGAAAGCTCCAACACTCTTAATTATGTGCAGGGAAGAATGAATCTATTCAAGGGTGAAGCACACTGTACCATTTCCAGCAACAGCGTGAGATGGCTTTGACAGTTATTTCTTGGATACAAATTACACAAGTATAAAAACAATCCCCATAATGATTAAATGCAGTTATGTACATAGGAGAATACCAGTGCAAATGGTAACATATTTAAATGGTTTTTCCTTCATTAAAAAAAATTATATATGATATTAAACCATCAATCACTGCTGAGGCACAGGAGCTGCAACGTACTGTCACTGGTTGAAATAAATGACTTGGAGACTGAATTCTGGCTCATTCAATATGGTGTCTCTGCTGTTGCTTAGTCACCCAACTCTCTGCTGGCTTGGGCTACATCTGGTGGATTCCATCCCTTTCAATTAATAAGGCAAGTTATGCTATCAATGGATTACATCTTTAAACTGTGCTTAGAGGTAGAAAAACACATGTCCTAGCGAAAAAAAACCCCACAACACTTCTCTGTTCTGTTAACCATTTGGAACAATATTCGAAGTGCTCATTTCTTTCCTCGCCCATGTTTAGGATGAAATTTTCTTGTGGAATTTCAGCAGGATTGTTAGATAGTATACAAAGGTGTAATCTCCTCTTAGTATTCCCATTCCATTTATTATGTAGCAGTCCATGACCATGCTGGCTTTGAAACCTAAAGTCACTGCCTGAGGACTGTAATTCTGCAAATTAATTTGGGGGGGGTTGTTTTCCAGACACTCATTGACCAATACACGGTGTCAGGCTCTGCTAGACGCTGAGACAAGTATCAAGCCTAAAGAGATCTTTGGGGAAGAAAAGGTACTCTGTTAAAGACAGATAACACCGTTCTGATGATAACTGGATGATTCATAAGTCAAGAACAGATTTTTGTTTTAACTAATTTTTCTGTTTTAAAATACCATTTCTTTTGGTTATACTTAAAACAGTCATTCAACAAATATTTCCATAACAAAAACACAACCAAAATGGCAAAGATAGGGTATACAACAAAAAATTTGGACTCCAATCACCCTCTACAGATGGATCAATGATTTTATAATATCACAGATAAAATGCCATTTTAGTAACAAAAAAACAAAAACACCTAATTTTTCTATATTTAAAATTATATACTTTAACTTTCTAAACTGATTTTTAGGGGTGATGGTCACAAATTCATCATTCAAGAGTTTTACTCCCATCTGGACTTTTATTATGTGGTTGTTTCCTAGAAACTTTTGTCCAATCCTGGTCCTCTCATATATTCTGATTTGATCCTTAGTAATTAGACTGTGTACACACACACACACACACACACACAC
>ML097727.1:0-15920 GCA_003697995.1 Taxidea taxus jeffersonii
CCCCCCCAGCTAAAATAAATGACAATATGTATACTAAGTAGTGTTTTATCACATACTGACTCTTGCCAAATCTTTGGGTAACATCTTGATGGTAAGCACTCCCTTACTTTGGGTCAGCCTGAGAAACCTGCATCCATTCTCTTCCTTCCAAGTGAGTAAACTTACTCGTCCTGTACACTGTCCACCTTCCTTGAATCATGTCCTGAAATTTTTATTCTGAAAATGGGAAGCATAAATGGTGCCATCTCTGCAGTTGGGGAGAAAACAGAAAGATCCAAATTTCTCTTGCACTTTAATGTGGGTGAGCCAGGATCTACTTGTTAAAATTCTTGGATTGCTAATAAAAGTCATAATATACCAAATGGTGGTAATTTGGATGAAACAAGCATATCAATCATTGAAGAATGGGCTCATGGCTCTTTATCTGGGCAGAATCATTAAGTAGAATTTATGATATATAATGTATACTATTAAGCAGCTTCCATTAAACTTGCCTGCCAAACTCATTCCATATAGAGGGACGTTTCTGAGAGCAAGATGTGTGCAAGAGCGCCACCTATAGGAAAACTTCCACATTTATTTTGGAACGCTAAAAAGCCAGAAAATGACTAGGTTTTGCAGGAGAAAACTTAAGAAATGTGGAGGAAATGAGATGTTTTCATTTATAAGTCCAAGCCATCTCAAAACTTACATTGTGTAGGACTTATTCTAATAAGAATACAAGTATTTTAAGACATCACTTTTTCTTTCAAGAGAAAGATCTGGTTTTGCAGATATTTTAAAATACACAAATAGCTTTTCTTGTAATTGAAATAATAATTCAAACAAAACCATTACACGTTTTGCTCTTCTTTAAGCATTCTTCTATTTTGCTTTTCTGTTAACTGTACTTTTGGCCCTCTGCCTTTTCGAAGCCCGCAAACAATAGACGTTCAAAGTACAGACAAGTAAACTTCTTTGTGATGTTTCATTTTTCAGAAAACATGTTATCCAAATATCTTCCTTCGGCATAAATGGGAGATAAATGAAGAATGCGAAGGAATTTGGGGCTGGTAGCGCTGCCGTGAAATGTCCTTTAGGAGTTGATAACCACAGAAATTTAGTCTTAAATACTTGTTCCTTTGACCTAGAAGCTAATTATGAGGGAGTTGAGCCAAAAAGTGAGACGAATAAAAAGAAATTTCATTGGTATTACAGAGATAGTTGCCAGAAACAGCTTACAAATCATGAATCTATGCAGAGATGAAAAGTTGAGCCTAAATTATTATTTGACTGGGTCCTTAAATCAACGAAGAGCAAGAAATGATTACAGTGGACCTGTAATTTTCAACTATAAAAAGTCAACATGGAGGCTTGTACAACAGTGTTTTACTGCAGGCTGTTAAGAGAGCCTTTTGCTTTTTCCTTCCCAAAAAGAGTAGGGTTTGGTTAAAAAAAATAAATATATATATATATGTATACATATATATGTATACATATATATATGTATATATACATATATATATGTATATATATACACACTCACATATATTACAGTCAGTCCCTGCTGTGGATCACAGAGGAAGCCACTTGGCTCTCTGATCAAGTGGGGTTTAACAGCAAACAAACCAGGAGACGATGATACCCTGGAGGGACCCCCTCATTAACTCACACTTGGGCCCTTTCGCTTTTCTTAGGCCCATCGTTCATTTTGGTGAGGCCGGATTTTAAGCAGATTCAGCGCACTCGTCAAGCAAGGTGCCAGAGAGAGAGCCCTCCCAACGGATGTCCTCTGCTTGCCCAGCCCGAGTGGCGGGGACGGCAGCCGCTTGCCCACAGTGCACCGCGCGGGCGCTTCATCTCTGCCCTGGGAGGCCCACTTCTCAGGATGAGAGGATAATTCACTCGCTATAGCCCATTCAATCTTCAGCCTCTCAGCTGACGCTGCCAACAGAAGTGCCAATTAATGCCAATTACAATGGTGACTTTTCTGATATGGGCACCTACTCCTATAGGCCATCAAACAGCCATCATATATTAATGACTGTCAGTCATTACCAATATGGGCGAAGTCTGAACTAGTGACCTAGAGGAGAACTGCTCTTTATCGTACTTCCAACTCCCTGAACCGTCCAATTCCCCTCCCCCTTTCTTGGCCAATGTTCTTAATTATGGTTTTGTACCTGAATAATGAATGTGCTGCATTTTGACAGTGACGATTGCTGAAGCCGTGACAGCAGAAGAGCTGCTCCTGCCTGCCATTTAGCGGTCCCTGTCACAGCCCTCAGGCCGCCGGGGTCCAGAGCAAACCTTCAGGGGGCACTACTATTGCCTTTGTCATGCAACCCAGTGTGGGTTTTTTATTTGTCTTTAGGACTCCTCAGAAGTAAGGAGAGCATTCTTATGCAGATAAATGTGTCAGGGACCTCTATGCAGATGCTGCCATGAGGCCTTTCTTATCTGCTCATTATTTCATCTGGCCTTATGAGGCACACACTCCCCCATACAATTAATATGCTGCAGATTCATCTGGAAAGGCACTTCTTCTCGGTCTGGGAAAAGGAAAGCAAGTTCAACACAACAAACATTCTAAGTGAGAGAAAAGTGTCAAGTTCCTTTTGTGAAACACACATCGCAACCCTTCTTTTCTTGAATATCATCTTAAGACACAATTCGGGGTTAAATCCCACCTGGGGGTGCAAAGTCCCCTAATGGCCAGTCACTGTCTGCCGTCCGCCCTGTGGAGTTATGTTTTCAGAGACCCTGAGACTCACCCCACTTAACTCTCAGAATGCACGCCAGCCTGCAGCAGTCAGGAATATTTCCTTCAAGCTTGAATTATTCCTGGGTTTTGGGAAAAAAAAAAAAACTTCAGGAAGAAATTGTGACTAAGCCCTTCGCTCTACCTTCCCCGGGAGCTCAAACACAGACCCCGCAATTGCCTCACATTCCTCACTCATCAAAAGAACAAAAGAACAATGGAATGGTAGAAAGTATCCTACTTCCAACTCCTGACTCTCTGAAAGTGACACCAAAAGACAATCTGTGAAAAATAGTCTGGAATTTCACCTCACTCCTCTACATCCGTGATATGCTTCCCCCAAAATGGTGGCGGCTTTCAGAAGGCTTCATTCGAACACATTAATTTAGAGAGCAAGGTTCCATAATCTGTCCTAGTCACCTCCTGAGGTAGTGGCAAAATTAAGGTTAAAACTCAAACCGGAGGGGGTTTTTTTCACTCTTTTTTGAGCCATTTATGCTTATAATCCCAGCAACCTCCTCTGGGTGCTACCCATACACAATTCCACATAATGGCACCCTGGGCAGGAAATACGATTACCACCATTTTGCAGATAAGGAAAGGGAAGCTCTGGGAGCATAAAGCGGACTGCTTAAGACAGCACAGTGTCTCAGTGGCAGCACCAGGACTGGAACCCAAATATCGCTAGCTCCAAAGAACGTAATCAGTCATCTCTATCACATGACCTTAGTCCTATGGAGATTTATTCAAGAAATAGGTCAAGGTTCCTAAGGCCAATTCAATTTGCTGTGCAAGATCCTCAGGCAGTCTATGAATCTTTGAGATTTCAAGTCACTTTAAGTTACTATAGAGTAAACCTCGACAGGCAGCTTCCTGTTCTCAGTAAAGGTGGCGGAAAACACCGCGGTTTCCATTCTTGCTCAGTGATGTCGATGCCATGAAACGAGACTGCGAGATAAGATGCAGGACATGGTTTTTCTTTAACACTCCAAGAATGTGAATCCCAAGGGGCACTGTCTAATGAGACTTTAAATAAAAATATAACGATTTTATTACTGTTACTATGACCATTCACTGAAGACCGCTGCAAGCTTTCTCTGTATTACATACTATGTAATCCTCACCATGGGTGTTATTATGCCATTTAGTGCATGAATAAAGTGAAGCTCGACAAAGTTTAGCAAGTTTCCCAAATGCACCAAGCTACAACTACCATCTGTACCCAAGACTCTCAAACTCCAAAGCCAGAAGTTCTTTCTCACAGCTGTCCCTCAGTAGGATCTTTGGTCTCATGGCTTTCAGGATTGATTTCCTGGGAGGGTATTTCTAAATAGACAAGTCTAAATAGACTAAAACTATCCTTGCCTCCAGGACATAACAGGTGGAAGAATGTGTGGACCAATATTTTTGAAAGTATCAAAATTACCTTTTATCTTGGTAGGATATTTTAGATGGCAAAGACATTTCCAACTTTGAGTAAAGATCGGAAAAAATTAGATCGGTGTACAGAGCAGATTGTAGAAATCTAGAAAATAAATAAATAAAAGCAATCTTCTTCTATCTTTGCCCTGCTTTTCAAATAGTAACTACGATAGTTTGCCTGCGATACAGAAGAAACTCTCTCAAAGACACAGTAGTCACCGGCTTTTGAAAAATATATATTGAGCTCTCCCTCCTACCTTGGTAGACAGGCTCAGACACAGAATTTTCTTTACATGGAACATATTAAAACTCAATAATTCCTCCAAGTATTATATAAATATATATATGAAATATTAGAAATAATCCTGGAGATGCATTTCTCCTCAGGACTAACATTCGAACCCCCGAAGTCACAGATCTTGAGAGGGGCAGAGAACTATGGCAATATGAGACCATTCTGGACCAAACACAAGGAAATGAGCCTGGATGATAAGCAATTTCAAGGTCACAATGAGAAAACATCTAGGATCCAGGGATAATAAATATTACAGGGGTTGAAATGCAAAGTCATGAAAGATTAAAGGAAATAATAAAATGTTTGTGACTTCAGGAAATCTGACTTTGAGGAAATGTGTCTTACCCTGAGGAATTCACTAATAGAAAATCCACAATTGGAAAGTAGGCACAATTTGTTGGGACAGCTGAAACGAAATAGCTTCTGATTCTGGGGAAGACTTACATGGGACACAATGGCACGAATTTCTGACAAGCGTTCCACAGAAACAATTGAGTCTCTCTTTGAAAGGGACAAACGTTTCAATGTTCTACTGTTGAATCCAGACAGAAAAAATAAATGTAGGAAACAAGGAGAAACATGAGGACGGGAATTTTTTTTTTTTTTTTTTTTAAGAACATAATGAAAAGATGGAAACAGCAAGAAGGAGGAAAAGAGGAAATAAGGTACTGAACCAACTGGCTTAAATTCAGGACAAGATTAAAAGGTGCAGATAACATTGTGTGTGAATGGCCCTATGTTCTCTACGCAGGAACTACAATTTTTCATCTTTTAATGCCTTGAAGCTTTTCCCAGACTTCCGCATCTGAGCTGACAGCATTTTTCTTTCTTACCTTCTTTTTTTTTCTAGGTTTAACTATAATTTCCTTTCTCTGACTACATTTGGAACACCACTATTTCAACTTTCGAACAGTTTGTATGCAAGATGTTGTTTTATGTAAAGAACAGAAAAGATTGACAAATCAAAACCAAACAGGGAAGAATTATAAATATTTTGCTTCACTATTGCAGCTCTCTCCATATGCCTCAAATAAAACATTTCCAATCGAGCCCTACTTCTATAGAAAAACCTACCCACAAAATAGGTCTTTATTAGTATGTAACATGTGTAAATTGTAATCAGCGCTTTTTTTAAAGAAACAATTGAAATATGATGTTTATGGAAAGGAATGAAAATCTTTTTCTTTTCTTTTCTTTTCTTTTTTTTTTTTTTAAATGAAACCCAAAACTGCACAAGCTATTGACAGACTGATGGCTGGGTCGGTTGCCAGATGCTGGTTAGGGAAGTCAGTATGAAGGTCACTAATTTCACTCTGTTTTATTTCAACAAGACCTTGAGACAAAGAACCCAGCCTTTAATAGATGGTGAGGAGGGATGGATGATAAAACTAGTGCTTTACTATCAGTTCTGTGTAATTTTTTAAAATAAGGAGATAGTATTTACCAGCATCTAGGTTCTAAATTTTATCCTAAAATGACTGAGAACAGGGGTAAGGTGATAATATTTGTAGCAGTGGCTGATTTAAATTTTTCCAATGTTCCCAGCATTTCCCTTTTTATATCCCCAAATAATTATAATTTGAAGCAAATCAGCTAATACTTTAAGTGAATTGCTGGGTTGTATGGAGCATATTCTTTGGGCTATTTCTGGACCTTCTCCCATTTATTTAAATAATCTCAGTGCAGAACTTAGATACTGACTTCAGTGAACTTCATTTTTCTCTTTAATGAACAACGGAATCACACATTAACAATAGAAGCAAGAGAAACCCATGTTCCTACAATGGTCACTTGTAAATTATTCTAATAAACTTAACTTCCTTAGAGAAGAGAAAGGGTATCACACTTAATGTATAAACAAAAAAATATATATATTTGTTTTGCTTTTGTCTACTATTAAAGTAAATAGATCCAAGTAATTTTTTGCGTCTACAAACCCAACAAGTAAATCAGAAATGAGTCATCAGTGTTAAACAGGGCCCCCAAAGCCCTGTGAGTTTCAAGTTCACATTGGTTTTCTTTTTCGTTTGTTTGTTTTACATCGATGTGGATGGCGCTGGAGGGTACTAATGCTAAGGGAAATAAGTCACATTGGTTTTCTGTTACTTGAGTTGGCAGCAGATCTGGGCAGTGTCAGGAACCCACCTCACCCATGGCATGAAAGCTAGGCCCGACTTTTCAGACACAGTATGACCAAGTCAGGCTCTAGGATTATGGTCCACCACATTTATCTTCCCCAGGACAGAGAAGAGCATATATGTTTCCTTTGGTGGGGGCAGTGTGTGTGGGGGGAGAGCAACAGAAACTTCTCCATTAAACAAATCCTTCCAAAACTGCTAGTCACAAGAAACATTACCCGGTGCTATGGACTTAATGTTCATGTCCCCTCAAAATTCCTATGTTGATACCCTAAACCCCAGTAAGATGGTATTTGGAGCTGGGGCCTTTAGGAGGTAAATGGGTCATGAGAGTGGACCCCTCATGATGGGATTAGTGCCCTTATAAGAAGGGAGAGAGAGAGAGCTTACTTTCTCTCTCTCTCTCTCTCACCCTCTCTCTGTGCTATAAGAGGACACAATGAGAAGGTGGCTGTCTACCAGCCAGGAAGAGAGCCCTCACCAGAAGTGGATTGCATAGGCACCCTTATCTCGGAATGCTAGCCTTCAGATCTGAGAAGTGGATGTTTGTTGTTTAAGCCACTGAGTCTATGGGGTTTTGGTTGTAGCAGCTGGAGCTAAGACACTTGGTTTGACACACCTGTGCTGGGCGCCTTTCTCACACATCTACAGTGTCCTCCTCTCTCCCGGTGCTTTTGCAAATACTAGCTGAAACCCCCCTCCTCCCAGCTGCCAGACCTGGACGGCTTCTGGTGTTTATGGGGCTGAAGGCTGAGAACCAGGGCGGCCCGTCTCCTCACTAGGCTCAAATTTGGGCTTGCTTCAAGTTGTCTCACCTCCATACTGTGGCACCTCACAGCAATTCCTCTCAGACAGCTCTACCTTCCTGCCTTGCAGCTAGCAGACCCGAAAGGTTCCTGACGTAACACTTGCCACATTACAATGAAGTGGATACATCTCTTTAGTGCTTGCTTTTTGTGCTGATTCCAGTGAAATTGTACACTTTCTCAGCTTCCTCTTGGTCCTGTCTTATTCTGATCCACTTTAAGAAGCAGAATCCTTAGTAGCCCTGCTTTCTTTATGTCCAGCCAAGACAGGTTCAGTGCCTCAAAGACAGGGGCAGGTGAGCAGCTCTGCAAGACCTGCCTATACAAATTCACCATCCCACTTCTTCCGCCTCTTCAATTGTTCAGATAATGACTTCGCCAACCTACCTTTGCTAAGGACAAGTCTTTCCTCATGTTGTCGACGGAGTACCAGGCCCCTTCGGCTTTCTGTAACAGACCCCTAGACTTTCCTTGCTCCTAAAATATACTTTTGTATGATCTCCAGAGTGCCCAGCCACCAACCCCCCTGATCACTTGAGACAAGAAGACAGACACACACTGTAGACTCCATAGACTTCGTAGCTCTGGAGTACCCCAGGCAACTTCTCTTCTTGTTTCTTTCCAATACCAGCTGATACATATCACATGAATTTAGTTATGAGAGAACACATTTTTACATAAGAATTTTAATGAATTAATTATTCAAAATGTCCTTACTCCCCCACCCTTACAGTGGGGGGGGAAAAAACCTTTAAAATTTTAAGGAATCCCAGTTCTAAATAGTTAATAATCTATTTGACAACTTATGTGTGTGTGCACACGCACACGCACACACACACACACACACACACTCACACACAGAGAACAGTAACAATGCCAATGACTGGAATCTATCATCAGTGTTGATAATCTCTGAACTTTTTATTTGTTGCATATCAACTTCACAAAAGTCTATTACAGTGGAACTGCCTCTTCACGAATTTCACATATGAGGCATTAGCTTACATATCTTGCTTTTCAGAATTTCTGATTAAATGTTTTAATTTAAATGGAAAATAATATTTAATGTAATATCTAGCCTAAAGTGTCCCTGAAGCTTCAATTGCAAACAATCATAATAAAGAATGTTCTTGTTTAATCTACAAAATAAGTACATTTGATTTTAATTACTTGGATAATGACGAAGCAAGTACATCAGGCACATCCCTTCCAAGAGATAATGAAAGACACAGAGGAGCAAACAATATTCCTGCGAACAGACCATCACATTCTGACTCCGAGGATGACTCCACTAATGAAATCTGTCTTTGCAAATGACTCATCTTCTGAAGACTGCTCTGAAGATGTTGGAAATCAGAATGATGCATGTGAAAATGAAATTAATCAATATGAAGATGGGGAACAGCAGTCTATCACAGAAGTGCTGTTTGATAATAATGAAATTGAGGAAACAGTCAGTGGTAAAGAAACAAATGAAAGCACAGGAAATGTCAATGATAATAATGAATAAGTAACTAATTCTTGAAATCCAAGAGGAAGAGTTAGCAAACAAAGACAAATTATCATCCAGAAAATGACAGAGACATGAAACTACAATTACTTTTAAGTTAACTCCAATTTTCTAAAAATAGGAAAACACTAAGATGGCCATAAATTTAACCAAAAGAAGGATCTGAAATTTTCAGAACCTCATATCAATAGTAAAGCTGTAAGTTTACTGCCCAGTTTGGCTAGAGCAATGAAGTGTCAGAGCATAGCAGGGGAATATAAGACCAGAAAGATCTACCAGACTCCCAGGAGGCATCGGGAAATGTCAGAACAAATTTTCTTCAGTTGACATTGCCTGTTTGTTAATCACATTGTTCCAAGCCCACAGACCAATCCTAGTCCATTTTTTCTGTCACAACATGACAGCTCTCAGTCTTTTGGTCGCCAATTGCTCTAGGTTCAGTCTTTAGAGTGCAGATTTTTTTGTCTCAATTTTGTTCTGTTTATTAACTGCATTTTCCTCATAAATGCTATTCCTTGTAATACCAAAGGGAAATTCACACAGTCATGGAATGACACTTGGAACAATCACAGTTCTCCTGTGCATCCAACGGGCAAATGTCTTCTGCTCTGTTTTGAATACAGTTCATAAGATTCTTCTACTGTGCAAATAACCTGTTCTCTATACCCTAACTATTCTCTTTTCTCACTCCCAAACTCCCCACTCCAAAAGAACCAAAGCTGAGTTTAGTTATTACAAGTAATAGCTAATTAGTAAGCAATTATAATAATACACTATTATTTAACTCAGTCAAGGTCTCTAAATATTAGGTACACTTGCAATCAGTTCATATTTGTTCATTTTTCCTAACTTCACATAAACCTTGGGTTTCTCCTTATCTATTTATTCTGTTTTTGTTTTTACTTGTTCTTACAAACTCAACACATTATATTTAGATGTTACTTCTTCTTGCTGTAACTTGCCAGCAATGTTTCCCTCAGGCTGGACCTTTGTCTCAATCCCAGCATTTGATAAGCATCAAGGGTTTGAAAATTAAGGAAATGACTTTAAATGCCAATCCTAAAATCAATATACAAATAATACATACAGCTCAGGAAAAAAGTTTTGCGCTCTCTCTGTATAATTCAACAAATCAGCAAAACAAAAAGGATACTGAGCTATCAAAGGGACAAAATATTGCCTCATCTAAATCAAGATGCTTTCCTGGCATGGAGAGGACACTTGATACATGATGTGAATAAATAAATGAATGAATCAGTAAGTTATTTGTCCATGCCTACTGTGTCACAGAAAAGATAAAAGATGAGAAAATTTTAAAGATAAAATAGTAAACACTATCAAATGCTGTGAAAAAGACAGAAATAATGAAAACTAAGAAAAAGTCATTGGCTATGGAGGTCATTAGTGCTCTTTGTCAAAGTAAAGATAGATTTTGCTTTTGATTTTGCTCCCCTAAATCTCAGAGAGAATTAAAGATTAATGAATTTGTTGACCTGCAAAATATTAGAAAAAATATCAAATCTAATCTTTTGTGTTATACAGGAGAAAACAGCAGCAGAGCAAAGAACATACCCATGGAAAATTCTCAATTTTTAGATCATAGTAGATCCAATATAAGCATGAAGTAGATGATATTATTCATGGACAAGTAGTCCCTGGTAAACAGAATCCCATGCATCTAGAGAGCTGACATCACAATGAAATAAAATTAACCAAGAATAATTCCAGTAAACATGGTAGGTTTAAAAAATAATGTCAGTGACAATTTCTTCCCAAACCACTATAAAAATAATAGTAAAGGAATTCTTTAGGGTATAAAAATACAAAATCAAAGAGAATAAGAAAGGAGAAAAACGGATGCCTACAAATATGGAAATAATAGAAATTTAATTGAGACATGAGATTTTATTTCAAACCCATCATTTTCATAAAAATTAATAGTGAGATAAGGATATAAAGGGATGAAGATTCTCATATTCTGCTGCTGGAAATGAAAAATGGTGGAAGTGGCCCAACCACTTTGGAGAACAGTATCAGCTAAAGTTGAAGGTGTTCATGTAAAAGAAGAAAGAACCTAGAAAAGATACATATATATATTTGTATCATTTTATATGCATAATTTATATATAAGCATGTTTATATGTAAATATATTTATATATGCAATTATATATACAAGCATTTATATATATTTTATTATATATATAAAGTGATACAGATATATACATATATATCTGTAAGACATTCTCACACATGTGTATAAGGAGGCATACATGAAAATGTCCATTGCACACAATATGACATAGAAAAAACAAAAGGAAAAAAGAAAAGAAAAACTACATACATGTGTCAAAAATTGGCAAGTAGAAAGAAAAGTAAGAAAATACTGATACATAACAAAGTAGGAGTAAGAAGTAACTATTATGGATGGACCAACAAGTAAAAGCATATTTCCTAAAGTTACAAAAGTAACACTCAAAGAACCAAAAAATAACAACCAGGAGTAAAAATATAACTGCTTTGAGAGAAATATGAGAAGAATTAGTAAGTAGAAGAGCTAAATATACATACGTCCTAGAGAAATTCTGTTGATTTTATTTCTAAATTATGCAACAAGAAATAGCAATTTATGCATATTATTTTGAGATACAGAAGTTATCACTAGAAGAAATTATTGAAAAATTTGAAGTCGGTCCCCTTTTGGAAAAAGAAATTGAGCTGGAAAGGACTAGGTAGAGAACTATAGTACCATGCACAAACATTCCTTTAATTCAATTTTTTAAAATATATCAGATGGGTCATTTAAAGTAAGAACAGAAACATAATAGTTGGATTCAGGATTTAGATTATTTGTGAAATCTTCTAGATCATTTCTGTCAGGTTTAAGAGCATAAACCAGGTAAAAGAATGTCAACGTTTGAAAGAGAAATGAAGAAGTAGGGGCAGAAATTGTGGGCAATTCTTTCAAAACCTTGGGGAAAAGTAGAGGAAAGAGCCAAAGCTGTCTAGAGAATCAAGGGAGGACTCTTTGCAGAACCGACAAGCACTGAGTGTGCATGTGGGCTGATGAGAAGAGATAAACAGGGAGAAAAATACTAAAGATACAAGGGAAGGGCGGTCAGTTGATGGAGCACCTTGTCTGCACCAGTCCCTGGGAAAGGTACTGGCTACTTAAGAATGAGACCCTCCCTGTCTTTAAGGAGCCCATGGGATGAGACTTGCAACGGATAAGATAGTTCTGCATGAAGTGTTAACAAGAGCATGGAGGGGATAGGACTGTCAAGAAGAGTTTTAGGGGTGCCTGGCTGGCTTAGTTGGAAAAGGTATGACTCTTGGTCTAGGAGTGGTGAGTTTGAGCTCCACGTTGGCTGTAGAGATGACTTAAATAAATAAAACGTATGAGGCACCTGGGGGGGCTCAACCTGGGGGACCCTTAGTTCAGGTCATGACCCCAGGGTTCTGGATCAAGCCCTGCATCGGCCCTACATCAGGCCCCACATCAAGCCCTAAATGCAACCCCAAATCGAGCCCCCACCGGGCTCCTTGCTCAGCAGGAAGCCTGCTTCTCCCTCTCACACTCCCCCTGCTTGTGTTCCCTCTTTCGCTGCCTCTCTGTCTCTGCCAAAATAAATAAATAAAATATTTGCAAATAAAACTTAAAAAAAAAAAGATTTTAAATTCTTCCCAGAAGAAGTTTGACAAGTATAGAAAAAGTGAATGAAGTTAAAGGCAAAGAAAATAGCAAGCCATACACTTAAAAATTGTTAAGATAATCAATTTCATGTTGTGTGTATTTCACTACGATAAAAAAAAGAAAGGAAATAGCAAAGGGCCCAATAATGTGAAAGTAGACATTTGAAAATATATTTAATAAAAAATAATCCATGTGAGTAAATACTGAGAAATGGACTGAAAAGATAAATTGGGGCCAGATAGTAAAAGATCTTACATATTTTTCTAAAGAGTTCAAAATTGATCTTGCCTTCTCTTATTCTTGAAACCTTTTGAGGAGTACTTTCACTTTCCATTTTATCCACCTTTGTGTTATTTTTTTTACCTTTGTGTTATTTTAATACTCATTGATTATGAAGTATTTCTGTAATAAAATGGGAAAAAGTAATTATGTAATAAAATGGGGAAAAGAATGCTTACCATTTGCTAGGCTTTGGTGGAAAAATATAAACAAAATGAACTCTGTACCTTCCAGAAATAAACAACATGAAAGAAGATAGGCAGGACCGAATGATTTGCTCTGGCCAATCCAGTTTATGTGGAAGAGACTTGCGATATGTGTCCATATGCAGACAGTTAATTACTGGTGCTTCATTGTCCAGCCTGCTCGTGTCCTGCTATGGAAGCCATGGGAGAATATTTACTTAGGGAAAAGTCATAACGTCAAAGCAATCTGGAAGGTTAGGCCGACTCTTGTGGGACAACACATTTTGTGTAAGTGAGAAAGAAATTATAGTGAATTGGGCCATGGAGATTGAAGGTTTGGTCACGGCAGCAAAACATGACTTATCCCGATTGATACAATGGTCAGCATCCCTGTCTCAGAAGAAATTGCCCAGTGATGTTGACTGTAACATGTAAGGAGACTGTTACATGTTTTTATTGGTTTTCACCAGACATAGGTGAAAACCAGACATAGACATAGACCCTGGATTTTTGACAAACAAAAATTGGAAGCCAGACTTTTTTTTAATGAATAAGCACTTAAAGCATAAGCTTTTCTCAGAAATATTGTCAGAATAGGTGCTGTTGTAATGTGATCCAGGGAGCACTCCCTTTAACACTCTTACAATTCTTAAACTTCCCTCTGACCTTATTCCTCACAACAGCTACCACAAATCCTGTGCCCTGAGAAAGCAGACAAGCAGATTTTCCCTCATGCAATCTCCTGCCTCTATTTCTTCACATGTGTTGCGTCCTTTGCCTAGAATATCTTCTACTCATCAACTTCTAAAATTCAGATCCAGTAGATCCTTTTTTATAAAGTATTTCATTGCTCCTTTACATATGTCCATACATATATCCACAACCATGATGCACACAGTAATCCTTCTCACTAGCAAAAGGAAGGGAAAGAAACTAAATTTTGTTGACTATCCCCCCTAGCATGTGCCTGGCACAGTATGTGGTACTTTGTCAATGAAATCCAAGAGTACTTCATCTGCTTCTCTGTTATGACATAGAAAACTCTATACCTTGTTGTGTAGTAGTTTTACATAAGTATGAATTTTTATTGCATTTGAGGACAAAGTCAGTATCATTTACAGGCCCCAGCCTGGGGTCTAGCACATAGTAGATGCTCAATGCATTTTTTTAATGAATGAACACTTTCAAATATCTTTTGAATACCTTCAACATATAGTCACATTTAAAAGAGTTGTGAAGGGTAAAAATATGATTAGAAATCAACATTATCTTTTGTCTCTACTATTATGCCTGATTTCCTGGCTTGTAGACATTTCAATGTCAGGCTGGAGGATGAGTGTAAGACTTCATCCTGTCCAAGGGTGCTGGGGTGGCTCAGTCAGTTAAGCGGCAAGCTCTTGATTTCGGCTCAGGTCATGATCTTGGGGTCCTGAGATGGAGCCCCACATTGGGCTCCATGCTCAGTGGGGAGTCTGCTTGAGGATTCTCTCTCTCTCTCCCTCTGCCCTTCTTCCCACTCTTTCTCTCTCTCTAAATCTTAAGACAAACAAACAAGCAAAAACATAAAAAACAAAAAACTACTTTGTCCAAAATGAGGCACAGGGAGCCAGAATGTGCTAAAGAGACCTTCCTTATAAAGACATTTAGAGTTTTTATCTGTCACATGTATTTCATAAACATGATTACTTAACTATCGTAAAATAAGGCACACTATAACCACTGACCAATCAGAAGACGTGGGTAAAATTGTGGGAGGAAGCCCAGAGAAACAGTAAAACAGCTTTAGGCTTCACAGGACACTAATTAATCATTTTGGCTAGAAAACCCCTCTCCCCATGGAACTTAATGGCTTCCAAGGAAGGTTTGGATGAAACATTACGCCAGATGGACCCAGTACCTACATTAAGACTCTGCCACCCACACACTTATGTATTCATTTATTTCTCCACAAAATAGTTGATAGTGTGTTAAGGTAATAGGGTCCATATAAACAAGGGACTAAAGAAAATATTGTATGACAACCGACCTCCAATTTTTCATAGTTGAGTGTAAACTGAAATGGAGACTTATAATTAATATTATGGCATCAAAAAACTTAACATTTTAATTTTCTTCTTTTTGACTGATGAACCAGGATGGCAGGATGGCAGTGGTATACTGATTGTGGGAAAAAAAAAAATTCAGAGACTTTGCGCGGAATTACTGACATGTAGACAAATAAACTGTCTGACTGGCCTAAAAAAAAAAATTTACAGTACATGTTCTCTTTAGCTATTGCATTTAAACGGTAAGTTATAAGTGTTGCCGTTTTTTGAGCACCTACAAGACAAATGTTAGTATCCTATCACACAGATGAGGAAAGCGACCGAGAGAGGTGAAGTTTGCCAAAGTTATTTAACTGGTAATGGTCAGAGCCAGTATTCAAACTTAGGTCTTCTACATCCAAAGCCCAGGTTCCTTCCAGAATTCTACTTCATTACATAGCATAGCACTTTATCAGAGTTTTTCTTTTTAAGATTTTATTCATTTATTAGAGAGAGAGTGAGAGAGAACATGAGAGAGAGAGAGCAAGCAAGGGGAGGCATAGAGGGAGAAGCAGATTCTCCACCGAGCAAGGAGCACAATGTGGGACTCTATCCCAAGACTCTGGGATCATGACCTGAGCTGAAGGCAGACACTTACCCGACTGAGCCACCCAAGTGCCCTATCAGAGTTTTTATTACAAAGTTATGTACATATATAAATATATATAATTTATTGGTTGGAGTTTGGTGTAAGACACACATAGGGAAAAGGGATTTCAAGAACTTCACCTTTTGCTAAGAACAGAATGATACAATAACTCAGGCACAA
>ML097727.1:16320-35783 GCA_003697995.1 Taxidea taxus jeffersonii
TGTCTAAAAATCACAACATATATTTTGTTATTTATTTTTTCACTCTAAGTTAGCATTTCATAAATGAAATTAAACGTTCAGTAAATTACCCAGAAAGTCCTATTATTCTCATCACCTCTGATGAAAGCAAACTAAACAAACAAAAACATTACTCAAGGATAGTTGCAATCTTTCAGATAACTGCCTCCATGGGAAAGGTTCTGTTTTCACTAATGGATGGTCCAAATATGATCTATTTTTCATGAACAGAGACTAAATCCATGCATGTTGGGTTCTGATGGACAAAAGAAGGAGATCATCAATCTACTTTCAATTCTGGCCATGCTGGTTATTAGCTGTGTGGCACCAATTAAATCACTTAACCTCTCTGAGCTTCAGCTTCCTGGTCTGTACAATGAGAATAACATATGCACCAGCCGCGGAGTGTATTGTGCAGATGTAGGGGGGAAAGGTGTGCAGGGGGTTAGTGCAGAGTCTAGTCCATATGAAGCACCCAGTACATATGACAGCTGTTGTTCTTGTTGGGACACACACAACCACGTGTGTGCATGCACTGAGGAATCCAAACAAATCAGAGTCTGTGTGCATCCCCATCATCTTCCTCAAACCCATCTTAGTCTATAAATTGAACTATTTTAGTGTCCTCCTAACTGGTTCTCCAGACTCCCGTATTATTCAGCTCTGGTCCATTCTTCACTGCCCCTTAAGAGTTCATGGTCTAAAATCTCGGTTTCCTCCTCTCAAAAAACGGATTGTCAATCTAATCACACAAGATTATTGAAAAGACAGAATGACTTGATAATGAAAAAAAAATTCTTAAAAATATAGAACTCTGCAAGTATTGCTTACCATCAGAAAGACTTCTGATCTTAGCCAGGAAGGACTTACTTATTCAACAAAAATGTACCAATGCTTATTAGGTATGTGTAAAATAGTATGCAAAGTGCTAATGACAAAAATATCAATGAAACGTGATCTCTGGCCTTGAAAAAGCACAAAATTGATAAAGTGAAAATCCTTCCAAGGGTCTGCCCACCCAGGCCTTGGTTTGCCCTACCCTGAGAACTGTTTTCATTCACAGAGGGGGCCCAGACAGCTAGACACAGATCCTAAGGCTCCATTCCCCTGGACACAGGGAAATGCACAAGGACAGACAACTGAAATAAGATCAACCACCAGATATGCTTCTCCAGAGAATTTGAAACAGATTCCACTTTAACCAATTAGTCTCTATAGGTGATGAGAACGAAAGCTCTTGTAAATTCTGAATTGCCACATATCTCACTGGGGGCAGGGAAGCAGAGACACTGGTCTGTAGAGTAAGAGGAATAAATCTGCCAAAGAAAAAGAGGCCTATGGAAAGAACAGAGATGCTTTTCAACAGATGAATGGATGAGGAAGATGTGGTCCATATACACCATGGAATACTACTCAGCCATCAGAAAGGATGAAGACCCAGGTTTTGCATCAGTGTGGATGGGACTGGAGGAGAGTATGATGAGTGAAATAAGTCAAGCAGAGAAAGTCAATTATCATATTGTTTCACTTATTTGTGGAACATAAAGAATAGCATGGAGGACACTAGGAGAAGGAAGGGAAAAAATGAAGGGGGGGACTATCAGAGAGAGAGATGGAACATGAGAGACTGTGGATTCCAGGAAACAAACTGAGGGTTTTAGAGGGGCGAGGGTGGGTGTATGGCTGACCCTGGTGATGGGTATTAAGGAGGGCACATATTGCATGGAGCACTGGGTGTTGTACACAAACAATGTATACTGGAACACTACATCAAAAACTAATGACATACTGTATGGTAACTAACATAACATAATAAAAATAAATTAAATTAAATTTTTTAAAAAGAGGCCTGAATTTCTGATGACTTTTTATTCCTTTTTTAAGTCTCTGCCTGAGCTTAAGTTCATTTCCAACTCTTGTGGTCCTTTATTCCCATCTCTTCCCACCCCAGCAGGCTTAAAATGGCACCTTTTACCCTCATAGTCCCCACTGTGATTCTGATTACTTCCAACCAAAAGAACACTTTAAACATACAATATTCATATATTGAATACCAGCCTAAGACAATGACTACTGTAATAAAGGCATACAGAACAAGCTTTGGAAGACAAAGGGTGACTACAAATAACTGACTTGGAGATTGCTTTTCAGAGGAGACAACATTTGGCTTTGTACCTATTGCCATGTCTTCTAGATTAGCCTGGTCTTCCCACCAGAGGGCTTCCTCTAGCACCTGCACTCTGCCAGTGGTTCACTCTAGTGAAAAGGATTCATTCCAAGCCCAGACCTAGTGTGCCTGTCACACTCTATTTAACAGGACCATATCAGCTTGAACTCCAACACACAACTCTGTTTTTGTAAGCAGAAGAACTAGGTCACCAATTCTGTATTTCAGGAATTTGCCCAAGATCCTACAAGACCCCTAAGAGGTTTTGAACACAAGCATTCTAATTCCACCTACTATGCTTTTCCCATGGTGTTGGGGCAGTGCAGAGCTCCTATGAGGAAGTCGGGTGACTCCGAAGACACAGAATGAGAAATTCTGCAGATACTCATTGCCTGCACACCCAAGCCCAAACTCCTCGGCCTAGCATTTGAAGGCCTCCACAATTTGGTTCCAATCAGTCACTCTTATCTCTCTCCCCACATTCCACCCCATCAGACTTTGAACAACCCCCAGACACATCACCCATTTCATTCTCCTCTTTGTATAACTCTTGAATGAGCATGGCCTTCAACCCATTTCTATCATCCATCAAGCCTTCTCCACCTATCCACAAACAGATTTCATCACCCCCTACTCAGTCCAACTTAGTACTTCAGTGACCCTTCTAAAATAGTAACCAACCAGTTCTCGTTCCTTATTACGGTTGTCAGCATTTGCCAAATTAGCATCCCTGCAGAATCACAGCTAGACATATCTACCCAGAAACAGGGAAGAGCAGGAACAGGCTGAGAGGAAGAAAGTGGATATGATACAGGTGTGGCCAAAGACCACACCAGCAGAAAATCTTTCTTCCAACCCAAGAACTGTAGTGCCTGAATAGTGCCCCACACCATTAGGGATTTGTTTCTTTGGGTCCAGCATTACTTGGTCTTCTATCAGTATGAAAATGTTTAAGTAACCTAAGTGCAAATTAATTTGGAATCCATTTCCTCTGTGAGGAGAGGAACTAAGCCATGAAAGAAGCAGGTCCATAAGAATGAAGCATAAAAAAGAAAGGAAAGGTCAGAGGAAGGGGACATCCAGATAGCAAAATATAAACTTGGCAGGCTGTAAGAATCATGCATTTAATTGATGAGAAAAGCAGCGACCAACATCACTATCACTGATATCACGAGGATTTCATTTCATTTGCTGCAACTGAAGGTTGAAATGTTATTTCAATTGATTTTTAAACATAACAATTTACATTTCCCTATGCTGTCTCATTGCTGCAATTGAGAAGGTGCTGGCTGAAACATTCATGGGTGAAAAAGTCCAACAGACCCATTTCATGAAAATGATTTGATAATATAGTGGAAGTCAATGCAGGTTTTGGTTGGTTAACACAAGTGAGGCTAAAAACCCATCATTTGTTCCCATTGGGACAAACTCCCTATTTTTTTTAAATAGCAGCAACATGAAAAGTAGCAAACCTTGTAAGACCAAGGGAAAAAAGTAGCTTAACTCCATTTTTGTTTTGCCACTAAGTCTGGAATATAGTGTCAGTCACATTACATGACCTGTATATTGGTTTTCCACCTATAAAATTAGGATAAGAATGCTACTCCTTCTCAAAAAGCAGAAAATAAGAACTAACTATTTCAATGCCTTAAGCCTAGAAATCAACCCATTTTACAATAAGGTGAGTAAAATACATCCTTGGTTACAAAATGGTCTCCCGGTGAAAATTACTTTATAATAAATATGTATAATCATCTTTAATTTCTCATATAATGAAGAAAGCATATCAAAAACAATTTTAAAAGCAAACACACTTCATGACCTCAGATATAAAATACAGGTTTCTTTCCATTTTACCCTTTTTCAAAAAAATTTTATTGGGTTTTTTTTTTAATTCCAGTATAGCTACCATTCAGTGTTATATTAGTTTCAGGGGTGCAATAGACTGTGATTCAACAGCCCTATACGTCTTTACTTGGTGCTCTTCAGGACTAGCTCACTCCTTAATCCCCATCACCTACGTCACCCATCCTCCCATCCACCTCCCTCCGGCAAGCATCAGTTTGTTCTGTAGAGTTGAGTCTATTTCTTGGTTTGTCTCTCTCTTTTTTTTATCCTTCGTTCACTTGTTTTGTCTCTTAAATTCCACATATGAGTGAAGCCACGTGGTATTCATCTTTTTCTAACTGACTTATTTCACTTAGCATTGCACTCCCTAGCTTCATCCATGTTGTTGCAAATGGCAAGCTTTCATTCTTTTTTTTTTATGGTGAATATTATCTACCACCTCTTCTTTTTTTTTTTTTAAGATTTTATTTATTTATTTGACAGACGGAGATCACAAGTAGGCAGACAAGCAGGCGGAGAGAGAGGAGGAAGCAGGCTCCCTGCTGAGCAGAGAGCCTGATGCAGGACTCGATCACAGGACCCTGACTGAGATCATGACCTGAGCCGAAGGCAGAGGCTTTAAACCACTGAGCCACCCAGACACCCCATCTACCACCTCTTCTTTATCCATTCATTTATAGATAGACATTGAGCTGCTTCCATAATTTGAGTATTGGAAATAATGCTACAATAAAATAGGAGTGCATATATCTTTTCAAATTAGTGTTTTTGTGTTCTTTGAGTAAATACCCAGCAGCACAATTACTGAATTGTAAGGAAGTTCTATTTTTAATTTTTTAGGAACTTCCATACTGTTTTCCACAGTGGTTGTACCAGTTTGCATTCCCACCAATGATGCATGAGGGTTCCATTTTTATCCCACATCTTTGCCAGCTCTTGTTGTTTCTTGTGTTTTGGATTTTAGCCATTCTAGTTGGTGCAAAGGTAACATCTCATTGTGGTTTTGATTTGCATTTCTCTGATAATAAGTGATGATAGGCACCTTTTCATGTGTCTGCGGGCCATGACTTCTTTGCAGAAATGTCTTTCCATGTCTTCTGCCCATTTTTAATTGGATCATTTGTTTTTTTGAGTGTGGAATTGTATGAATTCTTTGTATATACTGGATACTAACCCTTTATCAGGTATATCATTTCCAAGTATCTTCTCCTATACAGTAGGTTTCCTTTTAGTTTTGTTGGTTGTTTCCTTTGCTGTGCAGAAGTTTTTATTCAAATGTAGTCCTAGTAGTTCATTTTCGCTTTTGTTTCCCTTCACTTTACCCTTTTGTGTGCAATGCATGCTATTATTTTGGCAGTTGCAGTTCACAGTCTACTGGTAGTAATTCTCTTCTATGAATGTAAGATCTGATCTTATTACAAAACAACAATAATAGTAATGACAGCAGGAAATAAAACACTTTCCTTACATGATCTCATTTAATTCACACAATTAATTTTATAGGTGAGGAAGCTGGGAGTTAAGAGAATTTAAATGACTTGGATACAGAGTCACACAGCCAGTGGGATGGCAAAACTCAGTCTCACTCTGTCCATCTTTGCCACAGTATTTCTGGCAACCATGGGCTTTCCTTTTGTCTTAGGGTTGTTAGGAAGCATACATGGCCTGAATGTCTGTGTTCCCCAAAATCCGTATGTGGAAATCCTAACTCCCAATGTGATGGTATTGGTAGATGGGGGCCTTTGTGAGGTGCTTAAGCCATGAGGGTGGAAGTTCATCAGTAGAATTAGCGTCTCATAAAAATGACTGCAGAGGGGCGCCTGGTGGTTCAGTGGGTTAAAGCCTCTGCCTTCGGCTCAGGTCATGACTCCAGGGTCCTGGGATCGAGCCCCACATCGGGGTCTCTGCTCAGTGGGGAGCCTGCTTCCCCTACTCTCTCTGCCTGCCTCTCTGCCTACTTGCGATCTCTCTCTGTGAAATAAACAAATAAAATCTTTTTTTTAAAAAATGGCTGCAGAAGAGTCCCTAGACCCTTCCACCACGTGAGGATCCAGGGAGAAGACACCGGCTATAAGCCAGAAGGAGAGACTTCACAAGAAAGTGACCATGCTACAGTACTTCGATCTTGTACTTCTAAGCCTTCAGAACTGTGAGAAATAGATTTCTCTTGTTTATAGGACACCCAAGCGGTCTCTTGTGTTAACAGCAGCCCCAGCAGACTAAGACACATCCCAACCAGACTTTGGAGCACTTTTTTTTTTCTTTTTTAAGATTTTATTTATTTATTTGACAGAGATCACAAGTAGACAGAGAGGCAGAGAGAGGAGGAAGCAGGCTGTCCGCAGAGCAGAGAACCCGATGTGGGGCTCGATCCCACAACCCTGGGATCATGACCCAAGCCGAAGGCAGCGGCTTTAACCCACTGAGCCACCCAGGCGCCCTGGAGCACTTTCTAAGAAACAGGTAACCAGGTCTCATTACAACAGTGGTAATGACCTAGCATCCATCAGCCTGAATTGAACACTTGGGTTTTGCTGTGTTCAATTCCTCGGCTCACCATTGACTCCTACTACGGGCATCTGTAGTTCTTAGCTTCGGGCACTACTCTGCTGGGATCTACTTGGGACCTTTAGACCGCAAAAGAATATAGACTGCTGACTGTATGCTTATGGGGCTTAGACAAGATCACAGGTATGAAAATCAAACAGAATTCCAGGTGAAATATACTTTAAGGGGGAAAATATGCACATATTAACCATCTGCACAGAATTACAGCCTTCTTCTCTTTTACTAGGTTGGCTGCTATAACTAACCAGTTGTGTTGCCACAGTATTTAAATCCTGTAACGTGCTAAGAACAAGCTCCTTCGCCAGTTAGGTCCTCCTCATTTTTTGTTTCTGTCAGCACACTCCATGTCAGCTAACAACTATACTCTTTACATAATTCTGAAATATTGAACTGTATGCTCAATAAGTAAAATATTTTAAGATAATGTCCTCAGAGAATAGCGTGTCATATTATAACTCAATATGCCCTAAGGTAATTATTCAGATATCAATATGCAAAAGAGCAGTATGTTGTAGTACCCTATATTTCTTTTTATTTTGCTTCTTTGTAGCAAGCAATAAATTTCAAGATGCAAAGAAAAAAATATTAAAGGAAAAGTCTGCAGTTGATTTTCTTAACAAGATTGTTTGCCTAGGGAGAAGGAAATTTCACTGGTTCTTTCCTAATTATTCATGTAAATTAAATTCTACAAGTGAAGAAAAATTCATGAAAGTCATACTTACTCATCTGAGAGGGAGATATGGCATATGAATGGGGCCCATAACCTCGGAAGGTGAAATGTAGAAAATATCACAAGCAACTCCCACATTAAGTGAAGTGAACCAAAAAAAAAGGGAGATTCTTGGTGTGAAGGAGACTTCAAGGATACCCTCCCTAATCGCCTCTTAATAGTCTCAAATCTCTGACACAGGAAACAAATCAAGAATTCCGAGAACATGGAATTATTAATCACTTAGATTTGATACCAAATGTAAGCACTACTAGACCCATTTTAAATTTTAAAAACCTTTTAAATATAACATTTAAAAAGCACAGAATATAATTTACATTTTTAAGACATTAGTATGTGGCACATCCCAGGAATAGTTCATTGTACATTCTCCGTATTTTTCTGAAACGCACACATTTTCCCCCCCGAAGCCTAATATATGTTAAGATGAAGCGTAACCGTAAATTACCACAGGCTTGTATGCTGACTAAGGTTTAATAGTCAAAGGGAACTCAAAGCATTCAGCAAATATTTATTGAATGTCCCATGTGCGTGGCATTGTGCTGAACAACACAATAGCACTTGCACTTCAGATATAAACAGTTTAATCAATCCTTTCCCAAAAGAATTATCTAGTAAATAGAAAGTGTGTCCACCAATCATGGGACTGTCTTAGTTTGCATCTCCTTGGGATGAAGTTGAAAACTATGAAGGAAGGATAAACCAGAGCTGATGACAAGTTGAATATGGAGAACAAAGGTGGAGAAAACAAAGACCGAACCAACCATAAAGCAAAGAAAACTGACACAGTGACAGGAGCTAGGAGAGCGTTGGGGAGACCAGGATAACCATATAAGTAGCATATATGCTGAGCTGGAAATAGCAGTCAGATACCCAAGGACAGAGGAAGTAGAAGCAGCTAAATCTGTTTGTCCGGAACTTAAGAGTTCCAAGACTGTCTTCAAATATACTTCAAAAGTACCAGGAGTAGGATCATACGACCCTGAGTTCTGGTCACTCCCATCTATCTAGTAAAGACAAAAAAGAAAAGACACAGGCAAAGGATGACAAACAGTAATTGTTGAGGAAGGCATGGTAACCTGTAGAGTCCAAGTACTGAGAGATGATACTGAATTAAGAAAAAAAAAGTACTGATGCACAGATAAATAGTAACATATCAAGAAGGCGAGCTGCTAAGAGACAACCGCTGAATCTGACTAGGACAATGCTAGTGGCTTTAACAACAGGTCATCCAAAAAGATGTACAAATGGTCAATAAGCACCCGAAAAGATCCCCAACATGAGTAAACATTAGGAAATGAAAAATCAAAACCGCAACAAGATACCACTTTACACCTATTAGGAAGGCTATTATCCAAAAGAAGATGGAGGAAGGGGAGGAGGAGGGAGCAGAGGAGGGGAAAGAAGAGGAGGAAGAAGAAGAAGGAGAAGTGGTAGAAGAGAAAGAAAACAGAACAAGTCTTGGAGAGGATGTGGAGAAATGAGAACCCTTATGCATGACTGGCCAGAATGTAATACATACGATTCCCATGTGATTCGGCAATGTCATTACCAGGTATATGCCCAAAAGAATGGAAAGCAGGGATCTGAAGAAGTATTTGTGCACCCATGTTTGTAGCAACATCATTCACAATAGCCAAAAAGTAGGAATGACACATGTCCATCGATAGAGGAGCACATAAACCAAACATAGCTTACACATAAATGGGTATTATTTACCCTTAGAAAGGAAGGAAATTCGGCCACATGCCACAATATGGATGAACACTGCAGACATTCTGTTAACTGAAATAAGCCAGATATATGTATAGACAAGTATTATTTCACTTACCTGAGGTATCTAGAATAGGCAAATTCACAGAAACAGGAAGTAGACTAGAGGCTGCAGGACTGGTGGGGGGAGAATAGGGACTGTTTAATGGGTACAGAGTTCTGTTTGAGCTGATGGAAAGTTCCAGAGGTAGATGGTATTGATGGTTGCACAACATAACGAATGTACTGAATGCCGTGAAGTACCTTGAATTGTACACTTTCAAGTGTTTAAAATGGTAAATTTTATGTTATATGCAGTTTCCATTTTCAAAAGTCAGGGAGAGAACACATCAGCAGAGCTGTGAGAGAAGAAACCAGAGGACAGAGATCCCGGAGGCAGGGTCTGTGGACAAAATGGGCTTTACCCGTGACCCACTCTCGAGAAGATGGTACACCGACCGAACAGGGTGAAGAAAGCACAGGCCTTCTCCTCAGAGCACTCTCTAAAGAATAATCTTTGAAATAGGAAATGAGGCTTTTCCTAGCAGCTGACTCACTCCATCTCAGCCCTCACGGAGCACAGACTCTGTTGGGACAGGGAGATACAGACTTCATAACTGGTGGTTTCTGCATTTAAAGGTTCACTATCTATTGGAGAATCCTGAACCTGGGGCCATTTTTATTTATTCATCAAATCAGTGAGCATTTATTGAGCACCTACTGTACACCAAGCCAGAGCTTGTCACTAGAGTTGCTGGACGTGACATAAAAGACAGACAGCGAGGGCGCCTGGGTGGCTCAATCGTTAAGCATCTGCCTTCAGCTCAGGTCATGATCCCAGGGCCTGGGATCGAGCCCCAGATCGGGCTTCCTGCTCAGCGGGAAGCCTGCTTCTCCCTCTCCCACTCCCCCTGCTTGTGCTCTCTCTCTCCCTGTGTCTCTCTCTGTCAAATAAATAAATAAAATCTGAAAAGAAAAGAAACAGACAACTATCAACACAGCAAGACTTCAAGGGGTCTAAAAGGGTGTTTCAGAACCCTTAGGAGACAATGTGAGGTAACCAAATACCAATATATTGTATATAGTAGGTTACTAAAATCTGCCGGCATGGTATCATTGAACTTTACCTAGTCTCACAATATTCATGGACACAATATGGAGATAAATGAACTAAATCAGTGAAGAATAAGAACTTCCAGAAACAGGGACTATAGAAATTTGAGAGAATGAGTGGTCCCTATAACAAAGAGATGTCAGGGAAGTGGCTTTGGTATGAGAAGAGGTCACTCCATTAGGGTGAGAAATTGAGGGCAGTCTAATTTTAATCTAATAATAATACCGTAACCTAATCATCATAATCACCTAATTCTAATATAATGGTAATCTAAGTCTATTGGAATAAGCTTAATAATAATAGTAATGATTTCCTTAGCACTTACTACATGCCACGTATGGCACTCAGCACTTTCCATAAATTACCCTTTTTAGTCTTCACCACGAATCTTTTTAGACGGATCTTATTTTTGCCTTTACAAACACAGAAACTGAGGCTCAGCATGGTTAAATAACCTGGCGGAAGTCATACAGCCAGCGTGTGAAAGAACAGGGATTAGAAGCTAGGGCTGAGTATAAGCGCTGCGCTCTTAAATGCCACACTTGGGATAATCCTGGGCATTTACTTAAAATGAGACTGAGCAGCCCTGGGCCCTTTGGAAAGAGAGTGCAGGACCGATGTGAACAGGCAGGAGCCTGGAGAGAGGCCACCAGAGAAAGTTACCTAGGGAGAAGGGATGGTGGGAGACAGGGGCAAGGGACCGGGGGACCAGCTGGAGGGACTTTGCTGTGAAGATGGAGAGAGAACGGGGCACTTTGAATTACAGGTAATGAAGCAAACTAGAATGACAGAGTGACTTAATTTTCTTCTAATAAAGACACTAGAAAGTGCACCTCTAGGGGCTGTCATCCTCCATCCCGTTGTTACCTTTAGCGTTGCTGGTGGGAAGTAAACAGACTAGTTGATAAAGACTCTTAGTGCTGACATAATAGATATTTCTGCCATCTTCTCCTTTAATTACCCATAATAACTTTACTACTCTTAATAACTTCCTAATTAAAATAGTTGGTCTTCCTCGCCAATTTCAAATTTCCTTCATTGATCAAACAAGGAAACACATCATATAAAGTTTAATATTTTTTTACGTGGGTACCCCACTAATCCTATTTCTTTCATCTATACCAATACCAGATTTAAATAATGGCAATTTATTTGTATAAACTTTCCAACAGTAAAAGGTACTGTTATTACATATTGTCGCCAAACATCACAGTGAACTAAGCCTGGTAATTGTTCTAAAGGTAAAGCACAGCAATATTTGCTGTTGAAATAACAAATCCGGAATTTGGGGAAGCAATTAAAGTTTATTCTCAAAAAGCAACAGAACTTTTTAAGTTCCGGTAAATATACAGAGATATTAGTAAAGCCAGATAATCCGGAGGTAGCACTATAAATGGAATGCTAGCATTATACATTTTAATGTGTGCACACTTTACAAATTTTGAGTTCAAACAGTGCAAAGAAAATGCTGTTTTTATCTAAACCTATGAAAACAGTTGGTCACCTGCTGAGTCCAAGGAGAATCTCAAGTTTTCTGTCATTTATAAGCAGTCTCCTGCCTTAAATATAAAATCATTGGCTTACACAGTGAATCATTATAAATCTCTCACAAGCTTTTAAACCAATCAGTCAAGCTTAGAATGCAGTGATTTGGAGAATCATAGCTCTGAGGCTTTGGGGCCTCACTGTGCATGGGTAATAAATGTAAATGATTTTGTAACTTGTAGAAACATAGGTTAGTTCGCTCTTTACCTCCCAAGGAGCAACCGGCTTTGACTAAGGAGGTTTACTGTGGTCCTAGGGAAAAAAAAAATCTATTATGTCATTTTCCTTCGCGAATCCTGGGAGAAAGAATAACATAAAAGGCAGTTAATCCGTTAAGCACACAAACTCTACTATACAGAAAACTGCCACTCAGGAAACCTAGATTCCTTCTGTAATTTGTAGCACATCCAGTGCGAAAAAAAGCCTTTCTAACACAAAAGTTCTCCACGTGATATCATCTACCCAGTTTTCCCTGCTCTGGGCAAGAGAATCTTAATTATAACAATGAAAAAATATTCATTAAGTATCACTGCCATTCTCAAAAAAAGAAAAATCCTCTTTGCATTATTTATGAAATAAAGTCCAAAATTTGAAAATAAATCCTAAGCAGAATTCAAAATTTTTTTCCAATTGGAGACAATTTCATGAAGACAGAAAAAGGATTTGCTAGGAACGGTAACAACCTTTAAATATGAGAATTGTATGCACGTTATCATACAATTAATTAAAGCTTAATGATATACACAAAACTCTAAATGTTGAAAAGTGAGGTTTTAATTGTACTTATAATTTCTCCCCACTAAAGACCTGGTAAATCTCTTAGCCCAAAATGGATAATAAAACAAACCTGCTTTAAGTCGGATCCGGATTTGTTATCTTGTGTTATTTTATTTTTTTAAGATTTATTTATTTGAGAGAGAAGGTTGTGGGGAGGGCGTAGACAGGGAGAGAGACATAAGGAGAGGGAGAGAGAAATCCAAGCAGAGCCCAAAGCAGAGCTGGATCTCACCACCCTGAGATCAGGACCTGAGCTGAAACAGCGCCACCTAGGCACACCTGCTTTCTCTTTCTTCTTTTTTTAAGATTCTATTTATTTAGTTGACAGAGAGACAGGGAGAGAGGGGGAACACAAGCAGTGGGAGTGGGAGAGGGAGAAGTAGGCTTCCCACCGAGCAGGGAGCCTGACGCGGGGCTCAATCCAAGGACCCTGTGATCCTGACCTGAGCCAAAGGTGGGTGCTTAACAGACTGAGCCACCCAGGAGCCCCTCTTTCTTCTGTTTTTTTGTTTTGTTTGGTTTTGGGTTTTTTGGAAGATTTATTTATCTTGTGTTATTCTGGTTGTACTGATGGTCTTTGTGTCCAGGCTGTTTCTGTCCCCTCATGTCACTTGCAAATTCATGTCATCATAGCGTCAGGACCTTTACTCTTTAGTCTTTGTTTCCTTTCTCAATGAATGTTCAGGTATTAAATGAACAAATTCCTCAGACAGGCTTGGCTGCATTCCTTCTACTCATGACCTCTGCTTTCTAGAGCCTCTTTGAGCCTTGGTGTCCCCATCCACACTTTCTGCATTCTTCACCTTAATGCCTCCCAAAGGAAAGAAGGAAGTTTTAGTATTCTTTTAGCAGGAATTCTAGTTAAAATCCCAATTGCAGGGATGCCTGGGTGGCTCAGTGGGTTAAGCCACTGCCTTCGGCTCAGGTCATGATCCCATGTCCTGGGATCGAGTCCCGCATCAGGGTCTCCGCTCGACAGGGAGCCTGCTTCTCCCCTCCCCGCTCTGCCTGCCTCTATGCCTACTTGTGTGATCTCTGTCAAATAAATAAATAAAACCTTCAAAAAAAAATCCCAATTGCAAAGCAAAAAATAAGAAGTCTGGATACCTGACAATGGGGAGAAATGCAGACAGCATGAAATGTTTTAATATAAAATATTTTCCCACCAACCCACACTCTGTCCTCAGTCCCTGCTCTAGTTGTTTGAAGGATGCTTCTATTTAACCAATTTGCACCCAGTATTTTCTTAAGACTTTATTTATTTGAGAGAGAGAGAGAATGCTTGCATGAGCACACAGGCGGGGAAGGGGCAGAGGAAGAGGGAGAAGCAGACTCTCCTCAGAGCTCAGAGCCCAGCACTCTATCCCAGGACCCTGAGATCATGACCTGAGCCAAAGGCAGACACTTAACTGACTGAGCCACCAAAGTGCCCCTTGTACCCAACATTATGGAAGCAAAACTTACAAATACTCAAGGTTAACAACGGTATGCTGCTTTATTTAAGCAGTGATTTCTACTTGAACAATCTTTCTTTAGAGGTCAGCATTCCCTTTTTATAAAAACATTCTCTTATCGTTTTAGATTGTGGTATTAAGAAGTTTTAGTGTCACTCATGCACATTTATGAACCAAAGATAATTTTTATCCTCTAATTATTGAAGACCCTTTCTGTACCCTTGCTTTTTTCCTTCTTAATCCCCTTGTCTGTATTGCATTTTCCACTCTTTGCTGTATCTTCTCACGTCTTTTAATATCCAGCTAACATGTCGTTTCCTTCATGTAACCTTTCATAACTATTTTAGTTTTTATTTATACGTTTCTTTTCTCCTGCTCAAAAATACTATAGTAAACCACAAAATGAACACATAGGAAACTATTGCTTATTTGATGATTCTGTACATATGTAGTATTACCACTCCAGCTAGACTGTACCTATCTCTCTTATGTTTGTATATTGTGGTATCTATGAGAGTGATCAGTAATAAAGACAGATTGATTGATGGGTTCAAAAACATCAAAAATGGATTGAACATTAAGAAGGATAGAGAAATGCATTATGAAATATTGATAAACACTGGAAATACTTTAGATAGATACATACGAGTGGAATTATGCTCCAAATTTATTTCAAAACTAAACACTCCTGGAATGTTCAAGGGAGGAAGTTCAAAACTTGGAGAAGTGCATTTCTTTTGAGCAGAAGTAAGTCCCCCTCCCAGCAGGCACTGAGCTGTGAAATCCTACACCAAGAGGGGAA
Organism: Taxidea taxus jeffersonii; assembly: GCA_003697995.1. Classification (NCBI taxonomy): domain Eukaryota; kingdom Metazoa; phylum Chordata; class Mammalia; order Carnivora; family Mustelidae; genus Taxidea; species Taxidea taxus. The sequence goes on from ML097727.1 coordinate 31,096, forward strand.
AAACGAAATGAAAACAAATGAGGCTCCCGAGAAGTTTAGATCATTTAATTCATGCAGGAACCATCAATACCTAACATTTTGCAATTCTTATCACACGTCAGACATAGGGTCAAGCAGTCTATTTATGTCATTTGATCCATTGCCATCCCTATTTTATGGATAAGAAAACTGACACGCAAAAGAAGTTAAGGGACTTCCCGAAGGAAGCTCAAAATGTATTAAATTCTTATTTTTACAGAGGCACTAAATTGCAGATACAGGAAAATACAACAGTTTGAGCAGTGCACCCTGAGAAGTGACCTGGGCGCACCCAGGAAAGGGATCCCTTCTAGACCAAAGGCAACTACCAAGGGAAGGTGGTACTTTTGAAAGGATAACAGTGTGTCAAACAGATAAAGAAGCGAGAGAAGGTTGTTCCAAGAACAGCATGAATAAATGCAAGGCGGCCCAAAAGGCATAACCCAGCCTGAGAACTGTCAGTGGTGGAGACGAGAACACCGAATAGCAGGAAAGAAAGTATATAGGATCTCAGAACGACCTGCATAGACATTTATACGTGCATACAAAGGAGCATCCCACCATGACGTCAAGGCATTTGAAAATTTTTCATTCGGCAATGTTTTTACTGATTGGAAGCTAACATAAGTGAAACAACAAGAGAAGAAAAAGTCACGTGTAATCATATATCCCAAATTTCTGACACAAAAAATTTAAGGGAGCTCCAAGAGTGGGATATGACCAGTCGGGAAGGAGACTTGTTCTTTTTAGGTCCTGAATCTGCTAAAGCAAGCTATCTGACAGTGTATGAATAAAACTTAAAGACACAGACGTGTGTGGCTGGGTTTTTGAATATACACTCTTTTTTCCAATTAATAAATTTCTCCTGATCTGTTACTAAGATTATAACAAAACTTAACATGTTTAAGTCACAGAAGTCAGCATGTCATATAGTAAATTCTCATTTCTGTAGAATAATCAATACCATCTATATCAAAACAGATTTTTTTCTTGGAAAATTTATTAAACTGGTAGCTTAAAAGTTATTTCTAATAGAATATAATTATTTAAAGCAAGCAGAAATCAACTGAACATTGGTTCAAAACAACTTAGTAGAAGCACAGAAGTTTAAGAACAAAGCAGAACATTTTAAACAGTTTTACTAATATGACCTCATTTCCCTTTTTTTTCTCCAACATGAAATAAGAATTTTTTGTATATTGGTAAAAAGTATTTATTGGTATGTGAATGTTGTGAATTTAATTGTTTACTGGAACCTTTAACCTTCCAGAGATGTATTCTTAAATTATATAAATTTCTATAAAATATGATGATAACAGTAAAATTAATAACATGAAGTCCTGAGACATCTAGCAACTCTGTCTTCCCAAACATATATCAAGAGAAAATGGGCTCACATAAGATCGCATGAAAAGTTCTCATTGAATATAGCCAAAAAAAAAAAAAACCACACAGTGGCATCATGGAAAAATAATGGAATGAACTTGTAAGAGGTTATGGAATGCCTTTTTCTGGAAATCTTCTTCCCCAATTTTTTTTAATTAGATAAGATTTCTCTCAGAGTAAAAGGTCTGATCAAATGATTGTTCTAAGAGCTCTCAGAAATGAATCTGCTAGTATCTTCTTTTTTGTTTTAATTTGTGTGTGTACGTGTGTGCATGTGTGTGTATGTGTGTGGACATGGGCCAAACAAATCCTAGTATTTTTAAATATTTAGATTATTACTAAAAGTTATATAGGTACTAAATATCCCACTAAAGTTTTATTTCTTTAAATTGAGCTTTAAATCTTTTGGTCAAGTTTCCAACCATGATTATGCACAATGATCCAATTACATAGTTTATAAGTTAATTTATTAACATTAATTATTGTTCATGTAAAGCTAGAAAATGGTATCTTGAAAACACTAAGCTTAAATATAATATCACAGGCCCAATATTTCAACAGTAACATGAATCAGGTAATAAATAGCTCCCTTTGATCATTGTTTTTAAAGTCTCTTGAACCATGCTTTGATTAGTTCTATTTAATATTTAACATCTGGTTAGTCAATTTCAATCTGCAGGAAACACTGCTGGAAAAATTCTATGTTGACTAAATACATTTATAATACTACAAAGCTGACATGTAATTGATTTTAGTTCCCATAAAAGGATTATGTTAACTTTCCTTAATCTATATATTTGTATTTTGTACAGTCTAGTGAATTCACACCAGAGATGCTAAATTTTTATTTCTTATCAATATTTTATGTAAAATTGATAGGATTATATTTTAGTCTAACTACCACTTTCCAATTTTTCCCTTGAAAAGAAAATAACATCCTAAAAAAATATGGCCGCACAGCTGTAGTGCTAATACAGTGGAGCCTAACTGGCTGGCTGAAGTACTTCTGGTTATTGAAAAGCATATGGCAGTGAAACATTTTCTCTAGGCTAGCAGGCCTCAGAGAGAGTTCTGGATAAAAAAAAAAAAAAAAAAAGTAAAATTTTTACTTCCATGGCTCTGGGTTTGTTTTTTGTTTTTTTGGGGGGTTGTTGTTTTGTTTTTGTTTTTTAGCTCTGTTTAATTTAGGAAATCAACAGTTTTCTCATCATTAAACAAAGGGTGGTGATGTTTGCAAAGATTTGTGGAAGTCAGTATTTTGGTTACTGGTCACATACTATTTTACATTTTTGCATATTTCAATAGACACATATGCCAAATTTAAAATCAATAGCCATTTGCAAGAAGGCTATGAATTTTAAAGACAGAAATTTGGGTTTTTATCATCTTAACACTAACTCAGCTGACCGAAGTTAATTTTTTAGATAAATAAAATATATTTCTTCTATTTGGTTTCAAATTCTTGATCTGTTAAAATTGGCAGGTTTTCTTTTAATTTCAGGATTCAGGTTCTCCCGGTATGTGGGCTGAGGAATAATCACAAAGTGATATAAAAATTATAAAGGCAAAAAAATTATAAAGACATTGTCCAAATTTCAACTCTTTTTCTAATCTCATCTACACAGTATCTACCATTAAAATTGTAACTGGTTCAAAAGATACTACATTATGGAAAAGAAAAATATCTACAGCTATACTAAAAGAGAAAAAAGTCTTTTCTTTCAAAGAAAAATATCACCAAAGATGGCAATCTCTGGGCAATAAATAATAAATGCTAAATGAAATAAAGATCTCTCTACAATTACAATGGTTGACTGTGCCAATTCTATCCAAATTTTCTGTAGATCTGCAATAAACCATGTGTTTCACGGCCTCTTGGATACTCATAGTGCTTGGACCAGTGCTGAGCCCATGCTTGATAAATAAATACTGATAAATAAATATTGTGCTTGATAAATATTAACAGAGTACAATGAAAGCTTGTTTATAGCAAATAATTCTTTTTTACAAATGCATATAATGGGAGCTAACATAAAGAGGGTTTGACAAGTATTGGTTGTCTAGATTCAACATTTGCTTTCCTTTAATAGAATTAAATTATGTTGCTAAAATAAAACTGGTTATGTTGCTGAAATAAAATTGGTTTTTGTTGTGAGGACTTTGGCTTTTACTCTGAATGAAATGGGAAGCCTTGGGGAGTTTGAGCCAAGTAATGACATCATCTGGTCAATGTTTTTCACTGTGGCTGCTGCATTGAGAACAGACTGAAGGACACACATGCAGAAGCATAGAGATCAGTTAGGAAATGATGGGGACTTGGACCAGAGGTGGAGTGAAGGAATTTTAAAAAGCTTGGTTTTATTTTTGTTTTTTTGTTTTTTTAAGATTTATTTCTTTTTAAAGAGAGGAAGAACACACGAGAGAGAGAGACAAAGGAAGAGGAAGAGAACTCTCAAGCAGACTCCGAGCCATGTAGGAACCCCACGGGGGCTCAATCTCACTACCCTAAGATCATGACCTGAGCCTAAACCAAGAGTCAGAGGCTTCACCAGTTGCATCACCCAGGTGTCCCTCTATGCATACTTTGTGACGGTAGTGCCAAAATATTTGCTCACAAAGAAGATGAGGTCCACAAGACAGAAACGAATTGAGAATGAGTTCAAGGACTTTGATCTGAGCACCAAGAAAGGTTGAGTCTGAGGTGCTCGTCAGACATCAAGTGAAAGAGAAGGCACCTGGACCTATGGGTCTGGAGCGGAGGGAGCCACCAGCCACCATGAAGGTTATTGGACATGAAGCTCTGTGGCATCTCACTCTTCTTAAAATTTTACTCTTGTGCCTGGGGCAAAGGTCATTCCCTAGGGTTAGAAAGTTTACAATTGCTTAAAACTTGGAGACACGGAAGGATATTGTATTCATCTTAAACAGTAATGATTTTGTCAATCTAAGTCCTAGTACAACCGTCACCTAATGTATTAGTGCTCAGGAACTTCAAAAGAGAAGAGGTGTTTTTATAGAGTTACATTCTTTTTGACATCTTGTGGGATTTTCTGGAAGTGTATAAAATGGCAAATACATTTGTTGTAATTCCATTCCATTTTAACAATATTTATTGAGCATTTGTGATGGGATGATTGCCAAGGGACTTACAAATTAAATAGAAATCACATAAATTTTGCAAAAATATAAAATATTATGGTTCTCAAGATACCTATAGTCTAAAGGGGAAATGTACACAAAATAGGAGATATGCTTCGAAGGCAGTGGTTCTTAAACTTTAATAT
>ML097728.1:6039-16675 GCA_003697995.1 Taxidea taxus jeffersonii
ATCCCAGGAGCACATGATGGGATTGTATTTCTTAGTCTCATCTGAGCATGTTCGCTCTAAATATGTTCCAGCAGGTCTGCTCTTTCTTGTCCTGCCCTGGCCCCTCTGCTGGTTCTTGCTTTTGCCATAATTTTCAGGTTATTTCAGTTCTGTATCTCTCACACTCAGGAATTTCCTTATTTTCTCTTCTCTTAGTAGATATTTATTTGAATCTATTTCTCACTTGTCTTACTTTCCCATTTCCCATCACTCCTTTGTCTGGCTCATAACTTGTGGGGGACAAGGCAGCACGGCTGAGTGGGCTTGGGGTCAGGCTGCTGTGCGAGCTGCTCAGATTTCTCAGCCTCGGTTTCTCTGCAGAGTAGAAGTCGTTGTGGTCCTGTTGGAAGCACTAACATGGGAGCCTCCCAGAGTGACACCCCGTGGGTCAAGGCGTTCTGAACCCACACGTAAGCCTGGCTGCTCCATCCGGCTTCATCGTTCACCCTGGAGCTTCTGGTTGCCTGTTTTCTTCCACTGGGTGCTATTATCATATTCTCAATCTCCCGAGTTCTGGGCTTCATATCTTGTGGCCCGTTGCTTTGGATCTGTGGTTTCCACTTAATGTCTCCACTATGCAGCTAGCTCTCTTTTCGGTTTATGTTCTTATTTTGTTAGAGTCGGTCCTTAAATCTTTCCTTAGCAGTGGCTATGTGGGAAGTAAGTATCTGAGTCCTTGAATGTTTGCATGTGTCTTTACGTTCTCCTCATAACTGGTCAGTGCTGGGCGCCTGGGGGGCTCGGTCCGTGAAGCGTCTGCCTTCACGTCAGGTCACCACCACGGGGTCCTGGGATCGAGCCCCGCATTGGGCTCCCTGCTTAGCGGGGAGCCTGCTTCCCTCTGCCTCTGCCCCTCTGCTTGACCGCTCTCTCTCTCCGATGCGAGCTCTTTTGGATTCTCTTCTTCTTACCCCAGTATACAAGAACAGGGTCTTCTCTTCCATTATCCCCTGGGGGGGCAGATGAGGAAGTTGTGGAGACTTCTCATAGGGTCCGCTTTTCCCCGCAGTTTCCTCCCCTTGCTGTGGGGGCTGTGTGGCATCTGTTTTCCACATCCTCAGGCAGGAGCGGTCCAGGGAGAGCCAGGGGCCGGCCTGGCCCAGGCCATTCATCTTCAGGGACTCACTGTGATATGAAGAGAGATAAGGAGAGGGGAGGACGCTTCTGCCAAGAGCACACGCTTCCCAGTGAGACAGTCCGGGCTTCGGACCGCCGGGGCAGGTCGCACTTCCCGGAGATGGCTGCCGCCAAGCCTCCCGCCCGCAGGCTACCCTCACGGGGCGGCGCTGAGTGCTCCGTGGCGAGGCGACTGCCTCGACCTCCTGGCTGACAGAAGGCGGCAGGCGTGACCTGGCTCTGTCCTCGGGACACCTGGCCTGGCTGTGTTCCTGCCCACAGCCCCAGCGCAGTCCCGGCTGGCAGACAGGTACGAGCTTGCTGGTGATCTCAGCACCGCTCCCAGGGCTTGCAGCTGAGGCCAGACCCGGGGGCCAGAGAGCAGCCGGTCCCCCAGGCCCTGATGCAGGCCCGGCGCCCGGGAAAGGAGGGCGCGGCCGTGATGGCGTGTGCTGGTGGCTGAGCGGCGGGGCCGTCTGCTCTGCAGCAGGAGAGAACCGACGCACTGGCCGCTTCACTGTCACCAGTGGCTTTGCTCTACTTGTCTGCGAAATGGGCACGACTAACCCGAACCTCACGGAGAGCGGCTCTGCCTTCCACTCCCACTGCCGCCTTCGCTGTGCCCCACGGTCGCTTCCTCTAGTCAGAAGCCTCCTGTGCCCGCCTCACATCTCGTCTTCAGACAACACGGGGCTGCTGTGGGTGGCCCTCAGCCAGGGGATGGAAGCCAGGCCAGTGCCCTTCCCAGCTGGTCCCGGGGAGGAATCGTGAGGCCCCTGATGAGGCCTCTCTCAGACCCTCCCCTCCTCCGGCCCCCACGGCCATGTCCCACGCAAGCAGCCCGCACGCAATCCTTGCCTCCAGCCCGGCTTTCCGGGGAGCGCTCAGCAGTGGGCTTGCGACCGGACCACTTTTTACTCAAACAAAGGGCAAAGTGTTATTATTGAGGAGCCAGCAGCACTTGCCATGAGCAGAGGGAACACAGTGATAATAAACGCATGGAAACAGAACAGTGCCACCAAGTCTCAGCCAGAGCCATGGGGAGACAGCACACGCAGGGGCTCTCCTGTCAGGGGCGGGCGCGCCCCACCGGCCGGCAGGACCCCTGTGCAAACCTGCCGCCCACACTGCCAGGGGGCCACCAGAGGCCTCTGTCTTTGGCCCCTCACAGAAGCCCAGGACCAGGAGTTATCAGCTGAATTCCACCCACACTGCCTCCTCACAGGGGACCCAAGAAAGCCTCTCCCACCAGCTGGTCAGAGGACCAGCTGGGAGGTATCTCGCAGCAGCAGGGAGGCCCCAAGATGTGTGACCCACCCTCCTTCACAGGCACATACGTGTGCTCTGCAGCGTAAACACGCACATGCAGAAACACACACACACAGACACGCACCCCCAACGCGTGCCCTGGACAGAGTGACCCGTGATGGAGACGCGCCGCACACACACGCAAACACGCCCACGCCCCCAAAGACATCACCCACGTCCACATCCAGACGTCCCGACACCTGCACACACTCACACCTGACGACACGCCCGCCTGGGGCCCACCATGCACGCGCACATGTGCCCACGGACATCACAGACGGGAATGCTCAGAGGTCTCACACCCTTGCAGGGAGGATGGAGCAGGGGCGCTGTGATGCGTGCCTGGGGGGATGCAGGGCCAGCTCTAGACTTTCTCCCAGGCTACCTTGGCTCTGGAGTGTTCTTAAGCCCCTCAACCTTCCAGGCCCAGCCAGGAGGCCACCACACTAACCTCGGCTCCCCAGTATTCACAGAAATGACACCTCTGTCCCCCAACAGTTGTCTTCAGGCTGGTGGCTTCTCCACAGCCCTCCTGGTCCTGCCTTGTGCTCTACTCCCCTAGGGAGACCACGGAACCCTGCCGGCTCCCTCCACTGCTCTGAGCCTCCTGACCCACTGTCCACAGAGCAGGGGGTCCCCTACCTCCCCCCACCAGAGACTTCCCCAAGAGGCTCCTAGGAGGTCAGCTGGGAAGGGAGGTATCCGGCTGTGTCTTACCACCTCCCTAAACTGAGAACTGAATTTTTTTTTTTTTTGAGAGAGAGACAGAGAGCAGGGAGAGAGGGGGAGGGAGACAGAATCAAGCTGGCCCCCTGCTGAGCACAGACCCAGATGCAGGGTCAATCCCAGGACCCTGCAAGCACGACCTGAGCTGAAATCAAGAGTCAACGCTTCACCAACTGTACTCCTCAGGCGCCCCCAGAAGTGACCTTCTTACCTCTCTGCCTGCCATCTATCTATTACCCAAGAACCCCAGAACCCAGCCTACCAGGCCCTTTCTTTCCCCCCACTCACAACACACTCCTCTCTTGGCTATGCCTGAACTCGTCTGCCTCTCTCCAGGTCAAGCTCAGAGGATCCCTGGGCATACAGCTGGTGCCCACTAATGAATGTAGCCTCATCAGGTGGCTCTCCAGGGGGTGGGAGGAGACAGGCCTCCTAGGGCCTGAGCGCCCTGGCCCCAGCCCAGTCCCCAGGCTCCCCCAAGACTCACCATGGGCAGGACGGCATGTGCTGTCTGCCTCTTGGCCACTGCTCCCAGCCCGTTCGAGGACTGGTGGGGAGAGGGTTCTGTTTCTCTCAAGTTCGTCCCACCCCAGAGTTCTCCAGTCAGCTTCCCTCTCGCATAAAAAGCCACCTCTTTAAAAACAAGTTCCCCCAGGGGCCTCTGCAATGCATCACGGCTGGAGAGCAGGACCCAGGGGCTTAATGTCTTACACATGTCAGCTGGTTGTGGTTTCCGCAGACGCGCACACACGCCCCTCAGTCAGCCTTGTGCATGTGGCCGTCCCCTGGGGCCTGGGGTTCCCCCGTCCTGCAGGCTAGGCTTCAGGCCCCCAGGGTAGGCCGGCAGCCACAAGAAAGCGGGTCCCCAGACAGGAATGTGGGGGTGCTCTCAGGTAGTCTACTAACATCAGAACCGAGGAATCGAGAGCCAGGGATGAGGGGCCTGGGGGCTGGGGCCTCATGGAGGGCTCACCGTCCCCCAGGCAGCCTGTCCCCCAAGGACCAGGGATGCCCACCCAGACACTCTCTCCCAGTCTCCTAGGCCCTGCCCACTGCCCTCATTCCCTGGGGTCGAGAAGGACCTTCTGTGCCCAGGCTTGGGCCATGTCCTGTCTAGGTTACAGGAACGGGGTTGGCGCTAGCCCGACCCAGAGGCTCGGGCCCTGGTTTCTATGTATGTCACGGGGAACGGGTGATTTCCCCCACATTTCAGCTATTAGAGGACTGAAGGCAATCACGGATCGGAATGTCCTCTGGCAGAGCCGTGGGGACTTTCGAAATCAGGAAGATCTCTGGGGGACCGGGCCAGCTGTGGGATGGCTTCACCACGGAGCTGGGGGCACGTACCATGAGGAGCACTCTCTCTGGGCCGGCAGCAAGCTGTCCCGACCCCACAGGGCAAGGGACACCCCATTGGGCCAGCAGCCTCGGTGGGGACACAGTGGGGGCATAGCCTCCACCCTGGCTGCGGGACCCCCTGGGCCTCAGTCACCAGTCTTGGAGTAGGGGCAGCCCCTGATCAGGCACTGTGGCTCACACCAGACCTGGAGGAACACGGCTGAGAGGGGCTTCTCTCCCTCTCAGAGCTCAGGGGGATCTGGAGTGAGGACGACGCTCCAACAGAGCAAGGGATCCAGGGTGAGGGCAGGGTTTCCCAGTGAACAGTGACAGGGGCAGAAGAAGGGCTGGGTCAGGGCCCTGCTCCAGGGAAGGTGGAGGAAGACCCCGGCCTGGAGGATCGTTCCCCAGTCCCACATTCGGGGAGGCACTGCTCAGGGACACAAAGACGACTGAGCAGAATGTCCCCTCTGCACCTGCCCTGGGGCACTACATCGCCCAGGAGGCCCCCCCAGCAAGACCCTCGTCCGGGGCAGGGCAGGAGGCCTGGATCTGTTGTCACTGGCTTTCAGGAGAAGAGCCAGATAGAGCGGAGGGAGACAAATGTCTACTTTTAATGTTACTACTTTTTGTAGTGTTTGAAATTATTAACATGTGCATTAAAATGGAAAATCGAATTAAAACAGAAAAAAGGATCCACTGAGGGGTCAAGCAGGCCTACTCTCTACACTGTGACCTAGGGGGCCTGGGGTTCCCTCTGATTCTGCCCCAACCTAGCCCTGAGCCTTCCGTTCGTGGGGTGTAGGTGAGACCCCCCGTTGGCTTCAGATGCCCCCTGACTACCCACCTGTGGGCCAGACCCCCCGCAGGGCCAGGAGTCCAGGGGGAAGGGAGAGAGGACAAGTGTGGGGGACAGAACAGCCAGCCCCTGAGCTAGACAGGAGCAGGGCGGCGAGGGGCCTCCTGCCGGGGCTGGGCTGGTCCCTGGACGCAGACTGGGGGCCACAGTACCCAGCGTGGCAACACCGTGGACAGGGGAAGAGTCACGTGCACGTGCCGAGGACGCCCGAGTGCTGTCTGTGGGGACCTCTGTTCATGGAACGCACCAGAAGCCCCAAGCGCGACCCGAGGCTGGCAGACACTCGGGGTCCAGGCGGGGGACTCAGGATCAGTCCGCCTCAGCAGGAGCCCCATTAGCCCTGACAGCAGGTGACCCCATGGTCCCTCCTGCCCCCCTTCCGCTGCCGCCCCCTGCAGGCCAGCTGGGCTCCTGCAGGTGTAGCCTAGGAGGAGCCTTCCCTTGGCGCAGCATCTGCAGACACTGGGGGCCCAGGCGGGCTGCTCAGGTGCTGTTACCCACTTTGTCAGCTCTGGAAACTGAGGCGCGGGCCACCCAGACCACAGGGTTCCAAGTTGCACACCACCCCCCCCTTTTTTTCCACACCACCCCTGTTACCACTTCCGCACTTTCGACCCTGCTCTGGCCAGCACGGGGCGAGGGGGGAGAGGGGCATCTGGACGTCCCCCGACTGCCTTGTCCCCTGGGGGCCTGTCTGAGGCCACCCTCTGTGGCTTTGAGGAACAACCTGCAGCCTCTGTGCCCCGGTGGGCCCCCGCGGTGTGATGTACCCCTTCAGCCCCAGCAGCACTCATGGGTGAGCCAGCCCTTTTCTAGGCCCAGGCAGGGACAGGCCCAGGAGATGTGTGCACGTCTGGGGACACCAGATGTCCCCTCCTGCCCATGACTTCCAACCACCACCTACCTCCCTGGGGCTGGACACAGGTCAGGGACAATTCTGAATCTCGGTGAAGGCCCCATGCATCACATTCGCCTCTCCCCACTGGGAACAGCTCTACCCAACATCACTGAGGCCACTTCCCAGCTCTCCCGCCACCAGACAGGGTCCCCTCCCCCCTGGCGGGTCCTGGCCCCAGCCCATGCCCACCTGTCCCCTCACATCCACTGAACTGCAGACCCTGGGTCCTACTATGCACACACAGGGAGTTAAAGTCTGCCCCTCCCAGCATCTGGGACAGTGACGACTAAGCGAGAAAAGGGAAATACAGGCTCCTTGTAAAATAAATGATTTTTTTTTTTAAGATTTTATTCATTTATTTGACAGATCACAAGCAGGCAGAGAAGCAGGCAGAGAGAGAGGAGGAAGCAGGCTCCCCGCGGAGCAGAGAGCCCGATGCGGGGCTCGATCCCAAGACCCTGAGATCATGACCTGAGCTGAAGGCAGAGGCCTTAACCCACTGAGCCACCCAGGCACACCAATAGTGATCTTTAAAACGTGATTTTACTGGATGTAGAATTACCTATGAGACACTTGTTGCCCAGCAGAATGCAAAGGGAGGCCAAAAGCACGTGGGTGTTCAGGGTCATTGCTGACTGTGCTCAGGCTTTAGGAGGTGGCCCCAGCGACCAGCCAGTCAGGTCCTGGGCTAGAGGGGGGGTGCTCAGAGCCGGGGCAGGGGGCTAGTGGCAGAGCTGAGCCATCCAAGCCGGTGACCCCTGGGGTTCCCCTCTGGGGCATCTGTGCATTCAATATGCCCTCAGGGTATTTTGACTCTAGTTTGTGAATTGTGGTCCCAAGATCTGGTTTTGCTTCCCGAGACTATCAAACCACCCTCTTCATCCTGCCAGAAACAGGCCCTTCCCTGTGGGCCACTTAGATGCTCCTTCACTCATTCATTCAACAAACACTTTCCACCTGCTGGAGAGACAGCAGGGGGCAGGGCAGGGACCCCTGCTCTCTGGCAGACGGAATTCCAGGACAGAAAGGCTTCCTGGAGGAAGGGGCCAGTGGGGGCCTTGCCAGCCTCAGCAGGTCTGGACCGCATCCTAAGAACACAGATGGGCTTCTGGCTCAAAGATGGGGTGTCGGGAAGAACACTACAGCAGGCAAGCCTGTTTGCCGGCTCCGGAGGATGGGGCTGACCAAGGCTCTCCCACCTTCTAGAAGCCTGTCTGTTTTCCTCGGCTCCCCGCTGTGCCCGGCTGAACCCGGGGTCCAGGGCACGAGAGCTGTCTGGCCACCTCCCCACTGCAAAGCACCCCCTGGGGCGGCAGTACCCCACTGACCCCCAGCCTACTCACCCCGGCCTAGGCGACAGGCAGACGGGCAGACGGGCGGACATGTCCCAGCCAGCACCCTCCTGGCCCAGGCCAGGCCCTCTTGAGGACCTGCACAGGCCCCACACACAGCCACCTGCGGCCTCCCAGGCGGCTTCCCCAGGAAGGGGAAAATGCCCCTGCGCCCTGCCTCTCTGAATGCGGGGAAGGAGGAGTGGGGGAAGGAGGAGTGGGGGCAGGCCAAAGGCAGGATGGGTCTCACAAAGGCCATTAACTGTTCCCCCCCAGAACCATCCCAGTGTTGTGGCAAGGAGACACCTGGGTAGATGTGGAGACTAACCCCACCCTCCTCCAGTCAAAGCCAAGTCTGCGGACTCTGAGGGACAGAGGCCAGGATACGGGGTGCATGGAGGGCAGGGGGAGGAAGCAGCCTACCAGCTGGGAGGAGGGGACGCAGTTGTCCTGGCCAGGCCGCCCAGCTCAAGGTCCATCCGTGTTGCTCCATGCCCTCAGCTGTGAAAAGTCCCAGGACAGGAGAGGCCTGCAGGAGTCTCTGCCTCCGCGGGCGCAGCACCACACCCGAATGTCCACCCAGTATGTGCCGGCGACCTGAGACCCAGCAGCAACAGTGACCCTGAGAACATCCACCGCCAGGGACTCACGCTCAGTGGGGACAGATGTGTTGGGGGCACCAGAATGTCACTGCCTGGAGGGGCCCCGAGAGCCAGCAAGCACTCGGAAGGAGGTGGGGGTTGGGGGGAGAGGCAGACGAACTCCGCGTGGGCCCTCCAGGCTCAGGCTGTAGCCAGAAGCGGGTGAACCATCTGGGTCCGGGAGGGCAGGAGCCAGGTGCTGGGTGATGACAACGGGCTTCCCTCGCCAGGAGCAAAAGCCGGACCGCCCGGACAGACCTCCCAGGAGAGAACCTTTGCCTCCCTTGTCTGCTGGCTCTGGGGAACATTTTGTTTCTTTTCATTTGGTTCCCAGGATACTGGGGCCAAATTTGACCCTTCGTCCCCGGTAATTCTTCCTGCGCATATGTGCTTCTCCAGAATATGTCCAGACTGAGCTGATGGACGCACCTGCCGGCCTCCCTCTTCCTTTCTAAGTGAGGACTGTGAGCGGCCCGGGGGCTCCTGAACTGTCGGCGTGAGGGTGGGGTGTTCCCGGCTTCGTTCGAGAAAATCGGAATGTATGTGGGCTGCATTTCCTGCCTCCAGCCCCACTTAAAATGAAAACAGCTGGATTAAATCCTGAGTAAACAGAGGCAGATGGCAGAGCCTGCCAGCCAAGCACATTTCCAAAGATAAACACAGCCAGTCCCGCAGCAAAGCGCGCAGGGCGGGTTTGCCTCCGTGACCACCGTCGCGCCGGGGAAAGAACGGGGCGGCGGTGGCGGGGGTTGGGCGGCGTCGAGCCACACTTGGGTTTGTGCAGAGTGATGGCACCGAACAGGGAGAACGAGAGGCCAGGAGGGCTGGGCAGGGCTCGGCAGTCGGGGAAGCAGAAATTTACAAAAAGCAGGAAGGGCCCCCCAAAACACATTTGCCATCATAGTTGGCAAAAAGCAGGGTAAATGAGGGCAAGAAAACTCTGAGCTTTGGGGTGCCTGGGAGGCTCAGTGGGTTTAAGGCCTCTGCCTTCGGCTCAGGTCATGATCTCAGGGTCCTGGGATCGAGCCCCGCGTCGGGCTCTCTGCTCCACAGGAAGCCTGCTTCCTCCTCTCTCTGCCTGCCTCTCTGCCTACTTGGGATCTGTCAAATAAATAAATAAAATCTTAAAAAAAAAAAAAAGGAAAGAAAGAAAGCTCTGAGTTTTGCTCAAGAATCCCACGCCTAATGTAAGTGCCCCCCGGTCCACACTCCCACTTACACCCGGTGTTAGGGGACACCCTGTTTGCTTCTCAAGACAGTAATGCAGAGAACCTGCTAACCAGGAGGCTTGAATCGCTTATAATTTAGCTCCAGTTTCTCAAAAGGCCCAGAGGGAAAAAAGAATGACATTTCTTCTGGTTTGAATATTCTCTGATCTAAGAGCTCCAACTGGTATCTGCTTTGGTAAAGAAACAAGCTGTTCTAACAGTTTCATGTCTTAGGAAAGTGCTGGAAACCCAGAGAACATGGAAACTAAAACACTGAAATTCAGGTGCACCCCACTTGCGGGCCTGTCGCCGGCAGGTGATCCGTGTTTTATGTTAAGTGCGGGACTAAAATATGTTATCAAAAATGACCACGTTTAAAAGCGGGGCCGGGGACGCCTGGGTGGCTCAGTCGGTTAAGCATCTGCCTTTGGCTCAGGTCATGACCCAGGGGTCCTCAGCTCCCTGGCAGCGGGGAGTCTGCTTCTCCCTCTCGCTCTGCCCCTTCCCTGCTTGCGCTCACGTTCACTTTCTCTGTCTCTCTCAAATGAATAAATAAAATCTTAAAATTAAGACATAAAAGCGGGGCAGGAGGAGGGGTTTGTTCCCTGTGAGACCACCTGGGCTTGCTCCCGGGCACTTACCACCCCACGGGGGCTGGGACACGGGCCCTGTCCACGGGTGTTCCCAGGAACGAGCATCCTGGGTTGAGTCAAGCATGCACCTTAAGAGAGTCTAGGGCCACCCTGGGGATGTGGCTTGAGCTGTGAGAAAGGGGGTCAGTGTTTGTTAAAGTCTGTACAGGCCAAGGTTGAGGCCTTGGTGAGGAGGGGTTCCGAGGAGGCGGGGTGGGGTCTGCTCGGGGAGAGGCTTTGGCAGCCTGGGGAGGCCGGGGGACAGGATCCCCCAGGCTTCCTCCTGGCACCTTCTCACAGAGCCCAAGAGCACCAGGGTCAGACTCCAGACTCCAGGAGAGGGGGTGGTGGGGAGGGAGAGGAGGGAGGGGGCCTTTCCCTGCAGGCAAGTGAGCTGGCAGCTGAGAACAGCAGTTCCAACCCAGAGCAGCTGCCCCCACGCAGCCAGGAGGCTGGAAGCAAGCCTCGGAGGTGACCAGGGTCAATGCTACCTTGAGCACTGGAGCCAGACAGTGACCCCACCTCCTGTGGGTAAGTGGC
>RCUC01108562.1:0-10527 GCA_003697995.1 Taxidea taxus jeffersonii
ATGGTTACTCTCAGTTTCTGTGCTTATGCCAAGGTGGAGACGTGATAGCCTGCAGATTGCCACATGTCCTCAGACCACTCTTGGAGTTACCAAGTTAAACCATAAATCTAGGACTTATCCTGAATTCCAGTCACTCCCTCTCCCTGCTGAATTCTATCAAGATTATATGTCACCTCCCAAAGCAGCCTTCCCAGTCCACTTCATGTAAATGAACTCCCCATTCTAATACTCTGTACAGTACTGGTTGCTATCCAGTATATTTCTTATTTGTTTATTGATTGAGTGATTGAATATCTCTATAAGGATTCGCATGTTAGCTCCACAAGAGCAGAGATTTTATTTATCTTGCTTCTCACTGTATCAACAGCACCTGGAATAGTGTCTGTTTCATGGCAGGTGCTCAATGAGTATCTGAAGAATGAGCAAAGACAGGGATGACATGGGGGCAATCACTTGTTCCAACTGCATCTCTGAGGACTCCAGAGCCCTGGCTTTGGGCTGAGGGTAAGACCTTCTGTAAGCTTGTGACTCTAGTTAACCACAATTTCATAATTTAGGTGAGCTCCATGGAGATGGCATTAGGATGTTCCTGAAATAAAATTTGGAAGCACATGACTGATACACATCTGCCCCCAGTCTTAGGAAGAGTGATTGAGTTTAAGACTCATGAGCTGTGTTCTCAAGTTATCAAGTTACATTACTCATGTCCTTTAGTTATTGTCTTATACATATTATCACCTGAATTTGTATAGAATTGGAGCTTATGAAACAGAGAAACACAGAAATCAGAGGTTCCTTGGTTTCAATTTCTTGAAACCAATTTTAAATCCTCCTCTCTTGGCCACATCTCACACTGGGCAAGCAAAACAAATCCACAGCTTTTTCATGGTAGAGAAAATGATTAATCTCAAGTTAGCTTACTAATTTTTAATCAGATAATTCAAACCCATTAAAGCAAAAAATTGTTCACTTCTATTAATTTGAAATCTAGTTTAAAAGTATTAAGACTATTTTCTACATTACAAGAGTTTTAAAAAAGTTAATCATTAAAGCTTCCAACTCTCTACCTATTAGGTTGAGTAATATGAAACTGACATTTTTGTAGGTCAAAAGTATAGAATTTCATAGATTCAATCTAATACTTCACAATGACTATATTTTCCATAAATACAATAAATGTTCTGCCAAGTTTGAAATGTTTCTTAGTCTTCCAGTTTAAAAATCACATGAAGAATATATATTTCTTCTTTCTTGAATTGCATTTATGATTCTGAATATATATTGTTTTTCTTTTTAACACATTTGTTTATTTTCTGGGATATTTAGGAGTAAAACCAATGAGTCATTTTATTTATTTATTTATATTTTTAAAAAATATTTTATTTATTTATTTGTCAGAGAGAGAGAGAGAGCGAGCGAGCACAGGCAGACAGAGTGGCAGGCAGAGGCAGAGGGAGAAGCAGGCTCCCTGCCGAGCAAGAAGCCTGATGTGGGACTCGATCCTAGGATGCTGGGATCATGACCTGAGCCGAAGGCAGCTGCTTAACCAACTGAGCCACCCAGGCGTCCCCCAATGAGTCATTTTATTCATTACCATACGAGGTAGGTATTAAATAGAAGTTTTATTATTTTAAAAATTACATCCAAACAGGATAATTCACATAGTTTTCAAATCTCATACACAGATCCTAGGGTTCAGGAAACAGCAGTTTTTGTGAGGGTGGCAGGAGGTCTTAACCTTTTGCAGCTTCTCATCTTGTTTCACTTCAGGCCCCAAACTCCTGGTCATTCCATACCAACTCTAGCCATTGTTCTAATGGAGTCCTTGCTCTAAATTAAAGAGTCTTTCCTCAAGCTTCTCCTATTGCCTGACCTAAATACATTGTCAGAGTTATTATAGGGAGAGATAAATTCCTGAAATTCTATTTTGAAAGTATCAAGTAATTTTCCCAAAGAAGTGTTTTGTACGTAGTTCTAAGTTATGATTACTCCTAACCTTCAGGAGCACAGTGGATGATATATATGAGGCTGTAAGTGCCTGCCTGAGAATATCAATATCACATTGTCTCCACGTATTCCAAACTTGATTTTACCAACTTGGGGTCTGATTTTACAGAATGTATAAATGTTTGAATTGATTTGATCCAGGAACGGGATGATGAAAATATGCACAATTTGTTTCACTATAAATGTATGCATATTGGTTATATATTTATTATTTTATCAGTATGACAAATTGGGAGATGATAGAAACAGAACATTCAATGAGTTATTTAAAAAATACTACTGATAACTATGTACTGAGGATACAATTGCAACCAGATCTAATTGGAAAGTTTTTTTTAAATTTGAAGATCTTATTTATTTATTATTTGACACAGAGAGAGAGAGAACAAAGTAGGCAGAGTGGCAGGCAGAGGGAGAGGGAGAAGCAGGCTTCCCACTGAGCAAGGAGCCCTATGTGGGACTTAATTCCAGGACCCTGGGATCATGACCTGAGAGAAAGGCAGATGCCCAACCAACTGAGCCACCCAGGCACCTCTTAATTGGAAGTTTTTATTGAAGCCCAAGATGGGCTAGGTATCAGAAAACAAGTGAGTTGACAGATAAACTATTCTTCAGAAATTTCAAAGCAGTTGCTTACAAACAGGGTAGACCATTTAAACCCCTCACCTCTGCCAGAGAAACAAAGGAGTCAGAGGGGAAACGATCCAGTGAGAGGACTTTGGAGAGAGCTATTGTATCTCTGCATCTCCTACCTCCCCCTCTACCCCAAGAGTACCTGCCTCCACTTCAAGCTCAGTGAGGGAGATTAAATGGGCCCATTAGGAGCTACAAGCAAGATGGTGGAAGAGTAGGAGACCTAAATATCCTCGGGTCCCAGGAGTTCAGCTAGATAGTTATCAAACCACTCTGAACACCTACAAACTCAACAGAGATCGAAAGAGAAGAAGAGCAGCAATTCTAGGAACAGAAAAGTGACCACTTTCTGGAAGGTAGGATGTGCAGAGAAGTGAATCTGAGGCGATACACTTCCTATATATAGACCGTGGGGAGGGATGCCAGCTCCTGGCAAGTGATAGAGCAGCAGAGCACAAAATCAGAAATTTAGAAGTCTGTTCCACTGAGGAACATCATTCCAGAGGCTAAGCAGGGGGTGGAGCCCTTGCAGGGACAGTGTGGTCTCAGGACCTGTGGTGTCACAAAAAGACCAGGGGTGTCTGAGTGTGGCAGAGCTCCCAGGTATCAGAGCGGGGAAGCCAGCAGAAGAGGTGGAGCTGAGGAGTGGGCTTTCAGCTTGGGGTTACCTTAACCATGATCTCAGGCACAGTTGGGCCATTGCTCTTCAAACAGGGACCTCACAAGTGACAGATCCTGGGAGACCCCCTTCTTCTTCCTCTGGGAGGAGTGGCACAGGAGCACGCTGCAGGAATCTGCTGGGTTTGGGGACTCCAAATGGGGCTGTGCGCCAGAGATAGAAATGCTTGGTCACAGTCTGGGTGAGCACGGAGTGAGGCCGGAGACCAGGGAGATGCGAGGGATTGACTGCTTTTCTCTGAGGGCGCACTGAGGAGTGGGACCCTGAGCTCTCAGCTCCTATGGGGCTGGAGATTGGGAGGCCGCCATTTTCATTCTTGTCCTCCAAAGCTGTACAGAAAGTGTTCAGGGAACAAAAGCTACTAAGAGCAAAACTGAGCAGATTACTTAGCCTGGCCCCTGGCAAGGGCAGTGCAATTCCACCTCAGGCAAAGACATTTGAGAATCACTGCAACAGGCCCCTCCCCCAGAAGATTAGCAAGAACATCCAGCCAAGACCAAGTTTACTGATCAATGAGAACTGTGAAACTCCAGAGCTAGGGGAATGCAACACATAGAATTCATGGCTCTTTTTCCATGATTCTTTAGTTTTTCAAAGTTAAGTTTTTAAAATTTTATTTTTTTCTTTTTCTATTTTAATTTTTCCTTTTTCCTATTTTAACCTTCTTAACTATCTTATCTTGTCAATACCTTTAAAAAATCTTTAAAAATTTTCATTGTTATAGTCATATTCCATCCCTTTATTGCATTTAACCTTATTTTTTGTATACATTTAGGTTTTTCTTTCTTTAAAATTTTGGGATACACTTTCTTCTAACAGATCAAAATTTACCCTAAATCTAGCACATGGCTTTGTTCTAGTTTCCAGCCTGATCACATTCTTTCCTCTTTTTTTTCTTTTTCAACCAACTTCTTATCTTATCAATTCCTTTTTTAAAAATATTTAATTTATTTATTTCACAGAGATCACAAGTAGGCAGAGAGGCAGGCAGAGACAGAGGAGAAAGCAGGCTTCCTACTGAGCTTAGAGCCCGATGTGGGGCTCGATCCCAGGACCCTGGGATCATGACTTGAGCCGAAGGCAGAGACTTTAACCCACTGAGCCACCCCGGTGCCCCTTATCAATTCCTTCTTTAGAATATTTTTTAATTTTCATTTTTACAGTCATATTCCATTCCTTCATCATGTTTACCCTTATTTTTGTATATATATAAGTTTTTCTTTCTTTAAAAATTTGAAAGGCAGTTTCTTCTAACAGATCAAAATACACCCAAAATCAAGTGTGTGGCTCTGTTCTAGTCACCCTCTTTCTCCCCCTCTTTCTCCCCCCCTCCCAGTTTCAGGTCTCTTCCGATTTGGTTAGTATATGTTTTTCTGGGGTTGTTGCTACCCTTTTAGTATGTTGCTCTTTCATTCATCTATTCTTATCTGAATAAAATGACAAGATGGAAAAACTCACCACACACACACACACACAAAGAACAAGAGGCAGTACCAATGGCTAGGGACCTAATCAATATGGACATTAGTAAGATGTCAGAACTAGAGTTCAGAATGACAATTATCAAGGTGCTAGTTGAGCTTGAAAAAAGCATCGAAGATACAAGAGAATCCTTTTCTGGAGAAATAAAAGAACTAAAATCTAACAAGTAGAAATCAAAAAAGCTATCAACGAGATGCCACAAAAAATGGAAGCTCTTACTGCCAGGATAAATGATGAAGAAGAGAGAATTCGTTTTATAGAAGACCAAATGATGGAGAATAAAGAAGCTGAGAAAAAGAGAGATAAACAACTGCTGGACCATGAAGGGAGAATTCGAGAGATAAGTGATACCATAAGATGAAACAATATTAGAATAATTGGGATCCCAGAAGAAAAAGAAAGAGAGAGGGGGGCAGAAGATATATTGGAGTGACTTACAGCAGAGAATTTCCCTAACTTGGTGAAGGGAATAAATACCAAAATCCAGGAGACACAGGGAACACCCCTCAAAATCAGTAAAAATAGTTCCACACCCCGTCCTCTAATAGTAAAACTTACAAGTCTTAGTGACAAAGAGAAAATCCTGAAAGCAGCTTGAGACAAGAGGTCTGTAACATAAAATGGTAGAAATATTAGATTGGCAGCAGACTTATCCACAGAGACCTGGCAGGCCAGAAAGAACTGGCATGATATATTTAGAGCACTAAACGAGGAAAATATGCAGCCAAGAATACTATATCCAGTGAGGCTATTATTGAAAATAGAAGGAGAGATAAAAAGCTTCTGGGACAAACAAAAACTAAAAGAATTTGCAAACACCAAACCAGCCCTATGGGAAATATTGAAAGGGGTCCTCTAAGCAAAGAGAGAGCCTAAAAGTAACAGACCAGAAAGGAACAGAGACAATATACAGTAATAGTCACTTACAGGCAGTACAATGGCACTAAATTCATATCTTTCAATAGTTACCCTGAATGTAAATGGGCTAAATGCCCCAATCAAAAGACACTGGCTATCAGAATGGATAAAAAAAAAAACACAAGACCTGTTGATATGCTGTCTGCAAGAAACTCATTTTAGACCCAAAGATACCTCCAGATATAAAGTCAGGGGGAGGAAAACCATTTACCATGCTAATGGACATCAAAAGAAAGCTGAGGTGGCAATCCTTATATCAGACAAATTAGATTTTAAGCCAAAGACTATAATAAGAAATGAGAAATGACACTATATCATACTTAAAGGGTCAGTCCAACAAGAAGATCTAAGAATTTTAAATATCGATGCCTCTAACATGATAGCAGCCAATTATATAAACCAACTAATAACAAAATCAAAGAAACACATCAATAATAATACAATAATAGTGGGGGACTTTAACACCCCCCTCACTGAAATGGACAGATCATCTAAGCAAAAGATCAATAAGGAAGTAAAGGCTTTAAATTACACACTAGACCAGATGGACATCACTCAGATATTTTCAGAACATTCCATCCCAAAGCAACATTACATCCCAAAGAATACATTCTTCTCTAGTGTACATGGAACATTCTCCAGAATAGACACATCCTAGGTCACAGATCAGGTCTCAGCCAGTACCAAAAGATTGGGATCATTCCCTCCATATTTTCAGACCACAATGCTTTGAAACTAGAACTCAACCACAAGAGGAAAGTTGGAAAGAACCTAAATACATGGAGGCTAAAGAACATCCTACTAAGGAATGAATGGGTCAACCAGGGAATTAAAGAAGAATTGAAAAAAATCCATGGAAACAAATGAAAATGAAAACACAACTTTTTGGGGTGCCTGGGTGGCTCAGTCAGTTGGGCATCTGCCTTCAGCTCAGGTCATGATCTCAGGGTCCTGGGATCGAGCCCCACATTGGGCTCCCTGCTTGGTGGGGAGTCTGCTTCTCCCTCTCCCACTTCCCCCTACTTGTGTTCCCCCTCTCTCTCTGTCTCTCTCTGTCAAATAAATAAATAAATAAAATCTTAAAAAAAAAAAAAACCAAAAAGCCCACACAACTTTTCAAAATCTTTGGGATGCAGCATAGGTGGCCCTCAGAGGCAAGGGGACCCTCCTACACTATTGGCAGGAATGCAAGATGGCTCAGCCACTCTGGAGAACAGTATGGAGGTTCCTCAAAAAGTTGAAAATAGAGTTACCCTAAGACCCAGCAATCACACTACTGGGTATTTACCCTAAAGATTCAAGTGTAGGGATCCAAAGGGCCATGTGCACCCGAATGTTTATAGCAGCAATGTCCACAATAGCCAAACTATGTAAAGAAACTAGATGTCTATCAACAGATGAATGGATAGGGACTCCTGGGTGGCTCAGTGGGTTAAGCCGCTGCCTTCGGCTCGGGTCATGATCCCAGGGTCCTGGGATCGAGTCCCGCATCGGGCTCTCTGCTCGGCAGGGAGCCTGCTTCTCCCCTCCCCATTCTGTCTGCCTCTCTGCCTACTTGTGTGATCTCTGTCTGTCAAATAAATAAACAAAACCTTAAAAAAAAGAAAGATATCAATTCTTTCTCCATTAATTAAAAAAAACAACAGATGAATGGATAAAGAAGATGTGGTATATATGTACAATGGAATATTATGCAGCCCTCAAAAATGAAATCTTACCATTTGCAATGATGTGGATGGAACTAGAGACTATTATGCTGAGCTAAATAAGTCAATCAGAGAAAGACAATTATCATATGATCTCTCTGATATGAGGGATTTGAGAGGCAGGGCTGGGGGTTGGGGGGGGCGGATAGGGAGGAAAAAAAATGAAACAAAGTGGGATCAGGAGGGAGACAGACCATAAGAGATTCTTAATCTCCAGAAACAAATTGAAGGTTACTGGGGGGTGGCAGGAGAGGGCTAAGGTGGCTGGGTTATGGACATTGGGGAGAGTATGTTCTATGGTGAATGCTGTGAACTGTGTAAGACTGATGATTCACCTGTACCCCTGAAGCAAATAATACATTATATGTTAATAAAATAAAAATAAAAATAAAAAAATAAATGGACCCAATAGGAGAGCTTGTTTTGTTTTCTAGAGTGGGTTAGTTTCTGACTCCTGCCTAAAAAACTAGAGTGAGGAGTGAGGCAGCTTCTTGTCAGTGGGAAAGCTAAAGACTACTTTGACTAGTGTTCACTCCTGCATTGTGTCAGGGCAGAACACCTGTGATGGCTCCCATCATGCACTCTTGGGCCCCATACAAGACAAAGCCACTGTGGAGTCAGCTTTCATCTCTCCATGGCTGGGAAAGGGAGTGAGAAACAGCAGTTAGTAAAATGGGGGAAGAGGGAGCAAAAAGAGAGCAGCTGGCGACACTTCCCTCCCTGGCTTTAGGTTCACCACTTGTAACAGTCCCTGCAGTGTGGGGTATGGACAGGGGTGTTTGTATGTGGGATCTTATTTTTGAATAAGGATTGGAGGGCCTGGTTAGTACTTGGATGAATAAGAATTGGAGTGTTGGTTACTACAAGGACTGGAAATTTTGTACTACTGGATCAAAACTGTATTTTGCAGGGGCGCCTGGGTGGCTCAGTGGGTTAAAGCCTCTGCCTTCGGCTCAGGTCATGATCCCAGGGTCCTGGGATCGAGCCCCGCATCGGGCTCTCTGCTCGGTAGGGAGCCTGCTTCCTCCTCTCTCTCTCTCTGCCTACTTGTGATCTCTGTCTGTCAAATAAATAAATAAAAATCTTTAAAAAACAAACAAACTGTATTTTGCAATAAAGTTACCATAAAACCTTAAATGAACTAAATGTGTTTTGAGATTGCCTTATATTTGAGATTGCCAGGAGCAGGAAAAGAAATAGTCCCATGGAATAAATTCAAAGGGATATTGGGAGAAAAAATTTTCTCTTTAGACATATTTGTTTCAGGTACTAGGTATACAATGTATAAACTTCAAATAAGCAACAAAATAAGAATACTGTAGATCAAGGAATTTCCATGAAAAATTTCACAAAATATCTGAGAAATTGGAAACAGGAACAAGGAAACTATGAAGTTGTGAGCCAGAGGTATGTGGCTTGTTGCTAAAGCACTGAATCTTTACTTCTGAGCTGTTACCAAAGATGTATACCGTCCCCAAAGCAGGAATTGATGTCTTTGCAACTAAGAGTTGGTTATCCCATGGATAACTACCCCGATTACACATAAATCAAGATTGTCATTCCAAGTTATGACTGATGGGACTCAGCTTTTGTAAAGAAAATTGCAAAAAAAGCAGTATGTTTAAGTTAAATTTAGGTGCTTTCTGTACTGTTCTGCATAAAGTTTGTACTACTGATCCACTGTTGGTAGACATAGGCTTTGAATTTCCAGGACTGGATTTATGTTGCAGTCTCCATTTCTCCTTGTCTTAACCCTTTGTGAGTAAAAGCAGCAGTTTCTGCATTAGCTGCTTATAAGTAATGTTTGTGCTCAAAAGAGAGAATGTTTTTCTGTGTGAAGCTGACATTTAGTTAACACCAGGGTTTTGCTTAATCTCAGTGTTTTCATCTTTTTAATCTATTGATCGAAATGGATTTTTGTCATACAGTAGTATGCACAATTAGGCACAATCAGAATCTATATAATCAAGTGAGGTATTTTCCATAGATAGGCCACAAATCCAAAATTTTCTATTTGGTCAAAAGTTTCACTATCTTATCTGAATCTAATATAAATCCCATAGCCGTGTGCTAATTCAGCAAATATTTACTGAGTACCTATGCTGTGCCAGACACAACAGGGGTGCAGCGATGATTAAGATACCCATCAATCCCAGGTCCCAGGGAGATTTTGATTGGTGCATCCTGGTTGGGTCCACGGCAGATGACATAGGGACACTTTACTATCCCAGGGTTCTACTATGCTCAAGGTGAGCAAACTAAGGTCATTGGCTCTGTGGAGTTTTTATTAGAAAAAGAATGGATGGCAAGACTCACAAAATAGGATTTCCATAAAAGTTCATAGTAAGAGATGAAAGAGGTATGCTTTAGATAGAAGAAAAAACTAAATAGCTTAGAGAAGAAGATTAGAGGAACAAAAAGCATAGCAATAATTAGGTGTATTTTTTTCTTTTGTCATGCATGGCAGTATCTGGGAACCACAGACAGTTTTAAAGAAGAATTAATTTTAAAAAGTATGTTGGGGGAAGGAGCAGGAATAAAGAGATGGGAAGGTTTCCAGAGAAATGAGGTCAAGGAGGAAAGCTGAAATAAGACAGTGTGTGTGAGTGTGTGTGTGTGTGTGTGTGTGTGTGTGTGTGTAAATTAACAGTACCAAATATTTACTGGGTGCAGAAAATCATGTTAAGTCATGTGTGAATTAAAATCATTGGTAATGCAACTGTCATATGATCTCCTTGATATGAGGAAGTGGAGATGCAACGTGGGGGGTTTGGAGGGTAGGAAAAGAATAAGTGAAACAAGATGGGATCGGGAGGTAGACAAACCATAAGAGACTCTTTTTTTTTTTTTTTAATATAGGTAGCCTTCCCTCATGAGCTCATTTTTCTTTTTTTTTTTTTTTTTTTAAAGATTTTATTTATTTATTTGACAGAGAGAGAGGGAGAGAGAGCAAGCAAGCACAGGCAGACAGAGTGGCAGGCAGAGACAGAGGGAGAAGCAGGCTCCCTGCCGAGCAAGGAGCCAGATGCGGGACTCGATCCCAGGACGCTGGGATCATGACCTGAGCCGAAGGCAGCTGCTTAACCAACTGAGCCACCCAGG
>RCUC01108566.1:0-13315 GCA_003697995.1 Taxidea taxus jeffersonii
AAAAAAACAAAAACAGAAATTGGGTGCTTGGCACTGTTGCCCCTGGATGCCGATGACAGACTGCCAGTCTTCAGGCACAGCTCAGCCGCTGCACATTAGAGCCATCTCGCCTTCCAGATCCAGAGTGCACATTCCCAGATGGGTCTTTGGCAAACCATGATGCCAACGTGTTCATCTTCGGGATGTTTCCCTTTCCGGAAGTGTGGAGCAGAGACTGGCTGCTTGCTCACTAACCCTGTTTCTTCCTCCTGGGCACACGGAAAGCCTCCATCCCAGCCTCTCTTGCGGTTAGACTGAGGCCCTATGACTGGGTCCCAACCATGGAGATGTCAGCAAAGGTGACCCATGCCGCTTACAGGACTGGCCATAAGGTCATGGACATGGCTGTCCGTGCTCCCCTCCCCTTCCAAGGCAAACCCAGAGACCATGTGCTGAAAAAGATAATGTCACAGGATGGAAGGAGCCTAGATCCCTGAGTCACAGCTTGGAGGAGCATGGCTCACCCCACATCAGACTGTGACACACGTGAGAAACAAACTGTATAGTGTTTAGCCGCCGAGACATTGTTACACAGCTAGCGTTATTTATCCTGGCATATCTCTCAGTAGGCACGCATTCAGATTCAAGTAACTGAGAAGCCAAAGTGGCATAAATAAGTATAACCTTGTTTTTCTGCATAGCGGGAAGTAAGTCTTGGAAAAGGCATTTCAAGAAGGACCAGCTCCTCAAGGACACTGGCTCATCTAGCTTTCGGCTCAGCCATTCTTGCTGTTTGTAGTCATGCTTGTCAACTCGGAGTCACAAAGGGGCCCCTGTGCCTCTGACATTTCATGTGTATCCCAGGCAGCAAGAAGGGTGTAGGGTAACGGGCTGAAAGGGTCCTGCCGATCTGACCTGTCCCAGCTTTGACTTCTACTTTACTTTTACTCTTGCCAACATCTACATACATTTTATTAACCAAAAGGATATCACATGCCCACCTGAACCAATGACTGCCCAGCAGGAATGATATTATTACACTGGCCTTAGTACAGTTGTGATTCGTCCCCTGCAGCTGGGGTCTGGGATCCCCCCACCCTGAGATCCGGGGATCTACATGACTGCCTGAAGAAACTACAGATCCACCGGTGGGAAGAACACAGGAGTGATAAAGAAAATTGTCAACTTTTCACATCGGTGAAAAGGCCCTGCTCCCAGGCTCCCAGGGAAGCTCTCCCTTAACATTTTACCAGTGTTCAAAATGCCTCCACAAAACCTCAAAGCACGGGCTCTAGTTCTGCCCCGAGCACACGTTGAATGTCTGCTTTATTAAAAAACAATAATAAATAACCAAAAAGGAGGATTCCAAACATAAAGATAAGAAAAACAAACCAGAGCCTGGGTGGCTCAGTGGGTTGAGCCGCGCTGCCTTCGGCTCAGGTCATGATCTCAGGGTCCTGGGATCGAGCTCCACATCGGGCTCTCTGCTCAAGCGAGGAGCCTGCTTCCCCCCAGCCCCTCTGCCTGCCTCTCTGCCTACTTGTGATCTCTCTCTGTCAAATGATAAATAAAATCTTTAAAAAAAAAAAAAACCCTCCCTGGTTCCCAAAAGCTTAAAGTCCTACGGTTTTGCGCATACTGAAAACATAAGATAAGGTCTGTGACTTTCTGGAATGCCCTTGGTCATGATGATTTGTAACTCTTTTTATGTAAAAGACACATCACCCTGCACCAAATGTTCCTTTCCCGGAACACTCTTTGTGAAGATCGTGTATCCTGGGCAGCCGTTCTAACTTGGGCTCCAATAAAACTTTTTCTTTCTTTTTAAAATTGTTTAAAGAGGTTTGTTCATTTTGCATCAATAGGAGTAAAATAGATGTTGGGTGGCCAACAATAGCCTTCCCCAATGGCTGGCACCCTTCTATATCTCTTCCCTTCTAGCACATTCTTTCTCCAGAACCAGTTGCAGTTACGAGCGACCAAAGAGGTGCCTGGCTGGACCCTTCGGCCTTCAGGTCTGTGGGTTTGGGCCTCAGCTTAGCAGACTATAGAACTCGATTTGGTCGTCTTGCCGGGGGTACTGGCTCCCATGGAGTCCAACGATGGCAAGCTAGAGGTCAACCAGACAACAGCATCATTCACGCTGGAGGACGGAGTTTTCCCAGGACGCGGTACTCTAGGGCCATTCCTGTCTTTTCTAGGATACCGCTGATTTCCACAGACTGGTCGTCAGAAATTAGCGGAGCTGTTTAAAAATTAGATGCCCAAGGCTCATGAAGGTGCAGTGGAATGAGCTTGATCTTGGGATGCCTGCAGGAGGGTGAATTGTTGCCATACATTTGGAAAGCAATCTGGCAGCAAGTATCATGAGCCTTAAATATATTCAAACCCTTTGATCTAATAATTCCACTTCTGGGAATCTCTCCTAAGGAAATAATTTGAATACTGAAAAAGCTTTTTGCACCAAGATATTCCTAGCAGGATTGCTTATAATAGTGAAAACCTAGAAACAGCCAAAATAACCAGCATTGGAATAAAAATATATATTCTATATAGAATATATTCCATGAAGTGGAGGTGGGAGAGATAAATGGATGGATGGGTAGATAGATACATGGATTCCACCCAACAAACCATGCACCTTCATTAAAGATGATAACCCCAAAAGGTTTACAATGCAAAAAATGTGCTTGAATAAAAGGCTAGAGTTAATATAATGGGTATGATATAATTATTAGTATATGGAAAAGGCTGAAATAAAATACTCCAAAATGTAACCACGAGTGCTGAAAGCATGCATGATTTTTGTTCCTTCTTTCTAGTTTATGCATTAAATTTGTTCTTTTATAAGGATGCCCTGTTTTATAAAAAAAAATTATTTTAGAAAAATATGAGGGTTGCTAAGCGAGCCTGGAAATTGGATGGGGCTAAGGGACAGTTTGTTCAGCTGGGGTAGCATTTGGAGAAGTTGCCCTGCCCCGCTCTGGGCCACAGGCTGGTGACCGCAATACTGGGTCGGCCAGTTTCAAGGTCTTTCTCACCCCTGCACCTTGGGAGCCACCTTCAATCCCTCTCCAGTGCTGGCAGAGGCCCCTCCCACCCTGGCTGTCCAGGCTCCAACTGTGGTGCGTTGTAACTTTCTACAGGTACCTTCAGTTCTGGTCACCTTGACTCAACTTGGCCACGCCTCAAGCTCCAAACCAACCTTGGCGGTGGTCTCCCTGCAGACAGAACCCCAGCCTTGACGTTTGCGCATCCTGTGCTCAGAAGGTGGTAGGCTTTGGCCAAAACTGTCCTTCAATGCTGGAAAAGTTTTTGGAGTCCTGTATATACCAAGTAGGGAAAAATCTCAGACTCCCTTTTATTTTATTTGAATATCCATAATTATGTGCATTTATTTTATTTGAATATCCATTATTGTTTGAATAGCCATCCAAATTAGATTCTAGGATTCGTTCATATTTGTGCTCCCTGCTGCTGTTCAGTTTTACTGCTCTGACATTCCAATGTTTAAATAGACCATAATTCATGTATCTATTTACCTATTTTTGTTGCCAGGATTTGGGCTGTTTCCAAAGTTTTAATACCAGCAGTGGTTCTGCCACGAACATTCTGGTAATGCCTAGAAGAAGAATGGCTAGTATGCAAGGTATGTAAAGGCTCAGCTTCATGAGATAAGGCCAAAACGCTTCCCAAAACAGCAATATAATTTTGAGAGAAAAAAAAGAAAGTCCAAAAAAATTATACAAATCCTCTGTATTCTCAATTTTTCTGTGCCTCCAAGACTATTCTAAAACTTAAAGTTTTTTTTAATTATATAGCAGAATACTCTTTTTCAAACTAAAAATGACTAAAATTAAAAATGTTTTTGAGGATCTATTTAGATGTGATCAAATGAAACTAGGGGAATGATAAAGAGAAGACTGTCTCTTCCCTGGGGTTGGGGGAGGAGGGCTCTGGATGGGGGAGCACAACATGGCAATTGTTGTCAGCGTTCCAGTTTTCTTGTCGGATGTTGATTAATGGGTGTTTATTAGATTGAAATGCAGGAAGGAAGAGAGGGAGGGAGAAACAGGGAGGGAGGCAGGCAGAAGGAAGAGGGTCTTGCATGGAGAGCTCCAAGAGTGTCATAAACAAAGACGATGTGTAGGCCAGCTCTCTACACCTGGGGTCCATTAAACAACAGGAGGGAAGGGATCTGAAATGCATTCACACTGGCTCAAGAGAAAGAGGAAGAGCTTCGTCCAACGAGCAGCATGGGGAATGCTTCAGGAGCTTTCAGACCCAATGCCGACCCCAGGAACAGGCACCCATGTCACCTAAGGTGGGTGTCTGCTTTCTGAACCCCAGGCACTTCTACACTCAGACTGCCTGGTACAGGATCCAGCTCTGGCACCGCCAGCCACGCCTAGAGTCACCTGTGTGCTCTCTCCAACACTCAGTGTTCTCATCTGTAAAATGGGGAGAAGTTAATAAGATGACATGTGTAAAGCCTTTGCTCACAGAGTAAGCACTCAATAAATGTCTGTTATTATACCCCCAACCTCCACGTGTGTGTGTGGGGGGTGTGTGTGTGTGTGTGTGTGTGTGTGTGTGTAATTCCCAGGTCCTCACCATCATACCTGCCTAGCACCCTGCTCCTCCTGGCCAGAATATAACCTGCTCCAGCCAGTTGACTTGAACCTGGAGCCCAGTGGGGTCTGGGATGCTGACGTCTTCTTCCTCCTACCTCCTGGGATGTACCAGCTCCTCCTTCATTCCTCAACCCCCAGGCTCCTTGGGATGAATTCCTCTGATCTCTGGAGCATTTCTCAAACCCCATCCCCTCCCTGGCCGGGCCCCCCCCCCCCCGGACCATTGCCTCCACCTGCCACCTCCAGCCTGCCCTCCAAGGCATGACCTCATCACACCCTGCTCAGATTCCCCAGAGATTCCTCCTGTCCCTCAGCGATGCAGCCCAAGAGCCTTGGTTGGCACTCAAGGCTTTCGTCTGGCCTCAGATCCATCGGGCCTCTCCCTGCCACCCACCCCCAGAAAACCTCCTTCCTTGCCCACTGCCACAGGGCTGATGCTTTCCCTGTGGGGGATGCCTTCCTTCCCCTGGAGAGCTCTCAGTTCCCTCCAAGACCTCTCCCCAGGCCTCCCACCTAGGACCCTGGCTCCCTTTACATCAGTCCCCCCACTCCTACCTTCACTCCCCAACTAGGATCTCTCTCTGGTCCCCTCCACCAGACTCTGAGTGCGTTAAGGAATGGAGCCCATGACCCCATCACATCCCAGGGCCATGCTCAGAAAGTACCCACCGAAGACATGAACGACTTTTCTCGTTCAAGGGTAAAGATGTTTAACTCCTCACTGCAATTATATTTTCCTTTTCTCCACTCAAAACTTTGCTTTGCCTGGGACAAGGCAGGACGAGTGGAAAACATCTGTCTGGTGGGTTGACAAGGGCGGGGATGGAGAACAGAAAGAAATCTGTTCTGGTGTCTCCTGTTTACCGCGGACGTTGAACTTGGAAATGAAAGTGCAGCCACAGCAGGAAGGACGAGTGGAGACATCCGCCCCGCTGGGACCGCCCAAGGCTGGCCAGCAGATGGGGGTCGGGGGGCCAGGGGTCCCCTCTGGCCATGGCGGGAAGCGCCAGTCCAGTCCGGCTGTTTGCTCAGACTCTCTCTCAAGAGGACGTTCATCCCTTTTCCATCCTTTGCAGAGGGAATGCAGGATCTTTGTCCGTGTCCCTGGTGCCTCCGTCAGAAAGGGAAGCTGGGGGCAATGTTACGATTGGTAGACATCTCCATGCTTAAAAGGCTAATAGAAAGCTTACATTAGGACAGTTCCTGTCCTGAAATTTCCTTATGGAGAGAAAGACAATCAAGGAGATGTGGATACAGCTGGTCTCAGCCAGGCTGTAGAGAAAGGGGACATTCGTGCCGCTGCTGCTGGGGCTGCTAACTGCTCCAGCCGCTCTGGACATTGGTGTGGACCTTTCTCGAACATTCACAACAGAAATACCCTATGACCCAGTAATTCCATTTCTGGGTATTTACCCAGCATGACCCCCAAGGACCAGCCCAACAGGCACCCTAAGCACCAACCAGCGTGCTCCCAACATGCCACCAAGCATGCCTCCTCGAGCCCCCACGGAAAACAGTTTCTTCCCTGTCGGACCACGTGGTGGTCTCTGCCTCCCCCTCGGCCACGCCACCACACAGCCCCCAGGACAGCAAGGCTGAGAGGCCCCACGCAGGTCAATGCTGCTGTTTTACAGGTGGGAGTACAGAGGGGGTAAGAGACTCACCCAAGGTCTCACAGCAAGCTGGCTTCCTCGGTCACAGTGAGACCCAGAGGGGCTCCTCCATCACTGAGCCCAGAGCCCAGGACCCTCCTCACTTCGGGCCAGCAGCTGAGCACATTGCCAGCGAAATGGAACAGCTCCCTTCAGTGAGAGGACAGCATTGGTAGTGACTATCTGTGGACACTTCCCACCGCCCAGGCTTGTTCTAAAGCACGTGGCCTGCACCATCATGCCAGAGCTGTGTAGTAAGTCTGGGAAAGGAGTAACAGTTCTTCCCGTTTCACAGGTGAAGAGACTGAAGCTCAGAGAGACCAGGTGGCCTGTCCACGGCTGCTCGGAGTCAAGCCAGGACTCACGCCCAGATGCTGGAGCACGTAGCCTGCTTCCCACCTGGCCCAGCAGAGCAGAGCGTCCAGGCGGCTGGCGCAGTGGGTAGGGGGGGGCCACGCTGGGTCCTGTGTGCCCAAGTCCTGCCTCTCCAGTCCTCCCAGGACCTGGCCTTCACGCCCTCCCCTCATCTCAGGCCAGGGAGACATGCGAGGTGCGGGAGTTAGGGCTCTGGAGCTGGGTAGGGGGGGCCCTCGGTCAAATTGCCCAAGCTCTCTGGGCCTCAGTTCTTCATCTGTAAAATGGACATTGCAATAGCTCATGGCATCCTTGTAAGGACTACCTTAGGTTAGGGCTGTGGCTCCCACAGAGCTATAGACAGAACACTGGCCCCAAAGATGTCCACGTCCTGGTCCCCAGAACCTGAGACTATGTTGCCTTGGGCCGGTGTGATTACATTAGTGATCCAGATGTGGGCCATGAGTGGTCACAGGGGTCCTCATTTGAGGGAGGCAGGAGGGACTCCTAAAGGGAGGCTGTGAGGATGGGAAGGATGGGAACAGTGCTCGGGTTGGGGACGCGGGCGCCTCTGCAGCAGCTGGAAAAGCAAGGGAATGGCTTCTCCTGCGGTCCCCCAAGGCACTGATCATGGAGACTTGTTTGAGCCGTGTCAGGAAACCCATGCCGGGTGCTGGAGGCTCTCTGTTCCCAACCTTGTGAGCGTGAACGGGGGCTGCTCTCTCTCTGGCCGAGGGCCAGAGGCAGCCCAGCCCCGGGGGGACCCCAGGCCAGAGAGTGACAGAGCATCCCCAGAGTGGCCCAGGGCAGGGAAGCCTGCGCTCTGACTGGGTACACTGAAAGTTCGGGACTCGGAGCAGGGCGGCCTGCTCTGTGGAGGGGCAGGGACGGCTGTCGTCACCACTGCTCCATTTCTGACCCCGGCCCTGGGGAAGAATTTGCTAGCACCCAGCAGGCCCGGAGCCGGGGGCATCTCCTGCCCTCACCCCTCACCCCACCAACGCTCCCCCAACATGCCTTGGCTCCCAGGCCCCACGAGCTGGGCGTTTACACTCCTCCGGTCCCCCAAGGACCCCTTCCTCAGAGGAGTGAGCCTTCTTCTGCACACAGCCATCATCCATTTGACTCGACTGAGGGGGCCTGGGAGCAGTGCCCGTTTCCCGAGGCTGACCCTCCAACCGGCCAGCTGACCCCCACCGGACCAGGGTCTCCAGGAGGCAGGGGTGGCCCATCGCCGTCGGGATCCCTGAGGCTCGCACACCTCCGGGCACTTAGTAGGTGCCTTGAAAGTGTGATTGGACGGATGACCAGGCAAAGGTCAGGCTTCTATGCTCCCCCAAACCAGCTTCCCTGACAGACGGACACCCTGGGGACCCCTCCGATGTGCACCTGAAGGCTGCTGCCGAGGAAGCTCCCCGAGCTGCAGAGAGGTGGTTTCCAGGCCAAAGCGGACATCCTCAGGCTGAGCGCGTGGCTTCCTATGTTTGTGGATGCAGGATGTGTGCCCCCTTTCCTGGTGGCCTCGTGGGGCACGGCATCGGAAAAAACACTTCTTTATGCCCACACTCGCAACAGTTCTGACACCAGATGTGGGTTTCCGACCCACGGAGCTCTCCTCCGAGACACCAGCCCGGCGTCCCATGACTCAATTCAATTCCGACTCTAACTGGAGTTGACCCAGATGCCACAGGTGCGGGGTCAGTCCCACAAGACTGCCCCCACCGCAGGTGCCAATCGCAAGTCTCCGGGTGCCACCTGTACGTGTGGCCGACCGGCTCTGCATCCGGGTGCCCGCCGCTCCCTCCCTGGGCTCCATTGTTTGCTAGAACAGCTCACAGACATCAAGGAAATGCTTACACGTGGCAGGGTGTTACACAGTGAAGGACGTGATAAAGGATAGAGATGAACATCCAGGGGAAGAGGCACCTAGGACATGGTGTGGAGAATGGGGTGTGGGGCGTCCACACCCTCCCCAGATGCCACCCTCCTCCAGCAACCGGATGTTCTCTGAAGCCCTTACCAGGCTCAGGCACTTTGTTGGAGGCTTACAAAGTGGTAGAGCCCTGCTTGGAGAAGCTTCTTGTCTTAGACTGCTCAGCTTGGTCTAACAAAACACCACAGACTGGGTGGCTTATAAACAACAGAAATGTCCTTCTCACAGTTCAGGAGGCTAGAAGTCTGAGGTCAGGGCACCAACATGGTCAAGTGAGGGCCCTCCTCTGGTCACAGACTCCTTGCTCTGTCCCCACACAGGGTTGAGGGAGCTCTGTGGGGTTTCTGTTAAAAGCGTAATAATTCCTGAGGGTTCTTCCCTCAGGACATAACCACCTCCCAAAGGCTCCACCTCCCCATACCATCACCTCAGGGTGTTAGGATTTCAACTCATGAGTCTGGGGGGACTCACACCTGGACCACCACACCTCCCCAAGGCCAAGTAGGGTCTCATTGCTATTTTCCAGGCAGCTGGACATGCTTCCAGCTTCTCACAGCACAGCTCTAGTGAGTTGAATGGTGACCCCAAAAAGATAGTCCATTTCCCAGAACCTTTCAATGTGACCAAAGGGTCTTCAAAGACAGAATCCAAGGATCTCAAGATGAGATCATTTTCCATTAGGGCAGGTCCGAAATCCAATGACAAGTGTCCTTATAAGACACAGGAGAGAAGGCCATGTGAGGACAGAGGCAGTGATGGGAACAATGTGGCCACAAGCCAAAGGATGCCAACAGCAGCCAGGAGCTGGAAGAAGAGAAGAAGGACCTTCCCCTAGAGCCTCCAGATGGAGCTCAACCCTGCTGACATCTACATTTTGGGCTTCTGGCCTCCAGAGCTATGAGAAAATAAATTTTCATTGTTTTAAGTCACCAAGTTTTTGGTATTTTTTTGCAGCAACCCTAGAACACTAATCTACCAGCTTATACATAAGAAAACGCTACTATATCTACAGCATTCTGTGGTTCACTGAGGCTCCTTTGCTGGATGCTTCAGGCCTGGGGGTGTTGCTGCCTATACACTCCAACTGCAGCCTCACCATGGACTGAGAGGTCAAACACCATAAAACTCTGCTGGGAAGCTCTGGTTCAGAGGCACTGGGGTCAGCAGTAACCACGGTCCCCTGTTTTTGGTAAACCACAACATTAACGTGTTGTCTCATGTTGTTAATGATTGCTTGCTCCCATTTGTTTAAGGTGGTGGTTTGGAGAAAATGGTACTGTGCCTCACTCCTATCTGAGGGGACAGCTCAATCAGAGTGCTATGAGGGGCCAGCAGTGTGTGAAAGGGGGACGTGGGTACAGAGATGGTGGGACCCCTGGGCCTCCAGGAAGAACTCCCCATCCAGGGCCTGCTCCAGCCACCAACAGCTGCATTCAGTGAAGGTACCATGGATCCCGCAGAGAACAGAGTCCCCTGAGCTATGGGGACCTAACGTGGGTCCACCCGCCTCAGAATGTGTAGCCATGTGTCCCTGTCCATCTAACCTTCTTCTGTCAGTGTTGATGCTTGAAGAAACATTGGGGTGGGTGCCTGGGTGGCTCAGTCAGTTAAGAGTCTGCCTTTGGCTCAGGTTATGACCCCAGAGTCCTGGGATGGAGCCCCACATTGGACTTCCTGCTCAGGGGGAATCTGCTTCTCCCTCTCCCTCTGCTCCTTCCCCTGCTTGTGCATTCTCTCTCTCCCTCTCATAGATAAATAAAATCTTAAAAAAAAAAAAAAGAAACATTGGGGTTCTGCCTACATAAAGCTAACAATGCTGCTTTTAGATGAGAGAGTTGAGGATGATTTTTTTCTTTCTTTCTTCTGCATTTTCTGTGTGATTTAAGTTCTTTATAATTAAAATGTATCCTTTACAAAAGGAACAAAACTATTATTATTATTATCATTATCATTATTATTTTTTTATTATTATTATTTTAGTTACCAGGCACAGTTTTGAAAAATAGTTTTCCTCAGCCCAGGTCTGTGTAACTCTGGTTCTGTCGACCTGGGGAAGGACCAGGGGCAGGACACCATTAACTCGGATAGACAGCCCAGTTGGGGAATTGCTGGTGTTTCCCAAAACATCCCTGATGAGAGTAACCTAAGCACTTGTTCCACAAACACAGCCCCCAGCCTGCCCCGTGTTGCGCAGATGAGGCTCCCATCAGAACAGTCTAGCCTGGCTGCAGAATGAATCTCCCCCAGGACTATAAGGGCTGATGTCCAGCTCTGTATCCTGGAGTGTGACACAGCCATGAGTCACCACTAGAATCAAAGCAAACCTGAGCTGGAAACAAGGAGAGGTCAGCCAGGTGGCAGCTGTGGCCAAAAGAAACCTGTCACTCCATCTGGAAGTTTGCAGACTTCCTTCTCACTCACATGCAGGGAGTTTGTCCCAACCGTAGCATCCTGGGGGCTTTTGCTATTCTACAGACATTTCCTTTTTTTTTTTTTCTTTCTTCTTTCTTTCTTTTTTTCTTTCTTCCTTCCTTCCTTCCTTCCTTCCTTCCTTCCTTCCTTCCTTCCTTCCTTCCTTTCTTTCTTTCTTTCTTTCTTTCTTTCTTTCTTTCTTTCTTTCTTTCTTTCTTTCTTTCTTTCTTTTTCTTTCCTTCTCCATGCTCCCACCTAAAGCCAAGCTTTCCACTTAGGCTCTGGGTTCCATCCTCTCTCAACTTCCCAAGGGCATTGTTCTAGCAATTGTCACTTCTCTTCTGTATCATCAGTCTATCTCTCTGCACCAGATTATTCCCATTATTATACAAGTGTGCCTAAGTATACCTCCTCTTGAATTAAGGAAAGGGAATCTTCACTCACATGCACTCACATGCCTCTCCAGCAACTATCTCAATCCTCTGCTTCTCTTTCAAAATTCTGAAAAGAGTCATCTCTACTTACTGTTCCTACTTCTTTTCCTCCCATCTTCTCTTGAACCCATGCCAATCAGGCCTTTTCTCCACCACCCCCTTGCATCTTCTCAAGATCACCATAGTTCTACATTGCCAAATGCAATAATGAATTCTGTCATTATTAGCATTTGACATAGTTGATCACTTCCTCCTTTTAGAATTCCCTTCTTTACTTGTCTCTTGAACACATCGCATCCTACTGGTTCTCTTCTGACTCCCCTTGGCCATTCTTCTTGGTCTCCTCTGCTGGTGGTTGGTCTTTACTTGAATCTGTAAATACCAGAGGACCCCCAGGACTAACACAGTCCCAGGACTGTGTTCCTCCACCTAACTCACTGCCTTGACCTCATCTTGCCTCTTGGCTCTGTCAGACAAATGCTGATGACTCTCAAATTTTTATCTTCACCTGGGATCTTTTCCCTGAACCCCAGACTTGTATCACATGCATGATTTTCATGTCAAAGATAAAATGTTCAGAACCACACCACTGATTTCCACCCCAGAACTCCTCTCTCTGCATTTTACTGAACTTGGTAAATGGAAACTCAACTCATCCAGTTTCTGAGACCAAAAATATTGAGCTTATTTTTTTACTCCTCTTTCCACTGGGGTGTTGGTAAGTGTGGAACAGCAGGTTCTCAGCCCTGAAGGGTAGACAGTAGGGGAAGGCCCAACTTCTTGTGTAAATAATGCCACCATCAGTCATTTCTAGCTACAAATGTCTATCACTGGACTCTGAGTTGGGAAGAGATGCATAGTGGAACACCATTATATAGTTTTTCCACTGCACAAATACAAAGATGTGAATGACCTTAAGAACATAGGTAATTATAAAAACTGTAGTAAGATAATTAGGAAGCAATGAATTTCTAGTATTTATTTATTTTTGTCTTGTTGTTCTAGGGACATTTTCTTGAAGAATAAATGGGAACATTTATGAGACAAGATGACAGAAGAAGCTCAACCAGAGCAAAGACTGTGGGACACAGCTGACAATTAACCACTCCTCAAGTAAATCCATAGTCAGCAGAAGTTATGGGTGCAGCTTCACTGTGCACTGTTTAAGTCCAAGTCCACAGACAAGTCAGCATGGCCGGCTCGAGAGCCCCAGAAATCCAAACACCAAGGCCCCTTCATGATTGGAAGATAAAATACATGAGCCACAGATCAGCTTACAGAGGCAAAAGACCATGGGGTGGTGGGACCTCTGGCTCCTTCTGCAGCTTGGCTGTTGGGCATCCTCTGCTCTGGGTCATCCTCATCCAGTAACCTGCCAAGAACTGCCAAGGGGTGCAGTACTAGCAGAAAGAGCTGTGGTGAAGAGACAACTGTTGGTCGGGCTCTGAGCTTCACTGTTTGAGCCTGGTTTGCCCCCAAACTGAAACCTTGGCTGAGGGAACCACTTAAGGAGCTATTCTAAATGACCATGGTCGTGACTCCAGCACCAGCCTCACAAGCTAAAATATAAACAGCAACAAAAAAATCTATAGGGACAAACACTCCCTTCTGAAGTGGAAGATTATAGGTTACCATGACTGAATGTGTACCCCCAAACCCATATGTTGAAGGTGGGGCCAGGGGGAGATAATTAGGGTTAGAGGAGGTCATGAGGGTGGGGCCCCCATGTTGGGACTGGTGTTCTCATGATAAGAGACACCAGAGCTCTCTCTCCTCCCTGTGAAGACCGAGCTAGAAGCCAGGAAGAGAGCATTTGCCAGGGGCCAGCCACTCTGAGTTTGGAAATCTGGCCTCCAGAACTGTGAGAAACAGGTACCTGTTGTTCAAGCCCCTGGCTGTGGTCCTTTGTCATAGTGG
>ML097731.1:1131-14075 GCA_003697995.1 Taxidea taxus jeffersonii
ATGCAGGGCTCGATCCCAGGACCCTGGGATCATGACTGGAGACGAAGGCAGAGGCTTTAACCCACTGAGCCACCCAGGCACCCCTAAAGAGGATCTTTTTAATAAATATTATGTTGTTGTTTCACCAAGTTCATCAACCTTTATTATATACACAGTAACTAAAGCAGATACAACAGAACAGCGGTACCTTTTTGCTGAGTACTTACTATGTATCAAGTACCAAGTCAATTTGTTTTACAGAAGTCACTTCATTACTTACAAAAGCTCTGTGAGATCGTTTTTTGTTGTTGTTTTTTGTTTTGTTTTGTTTTTTAAATAGATGGGGAACCTGAGGCTGAGAGAAGTTACATAAAATGTCCCAGGTCAAAGAGTGAGTAACTGGCCAAGCAGGGATTCCAACCCCAGTCTGAACGAACAAACGCCTGCACTCACTACTGCATTTACGAAAACCTGCCGCACTCTTCTCTTATGTTGTGGATGCAAAATGCAGACATTCCACTTAGCGATTCCAGTTCAGGTGGGAGATACTAGTCAAGTAACCCATAATCCATTTCCTGTCACTTGAAGGTGGTTTTGATTGATTTCATCATGCTCTTGAACCTCCTGGAGTCTGGGTCTCCCCCAGGGCTTCAACCTTGAGCTTATGTGCTGCTGAAGCAAACACCCCCAGCACTTCGAATAAGCCTGTCCACATTCTACTGGGAAGCTCACAACAAAAGTGCCCAATAAATATTTATCTCTTTTTTACAGATCTGCTATTTATTGCAACATCATGTGTAAGTTAAATAGATGATTAAATATTATTGTTAGGCACTCCCATCATTGACTTCACTCACCTAGTAAT
This sequence comes from Taxidea taxus jeffersonii, assembly GCA_003697995.1. Classification (NCBI taxonomy): domain Eukaryota; kingdom Metazoa; phylum Chordata; class Mammalia; order Carnivora; family Mustelidae; genus Taxidea; species Taxidea taxus. Next base: position 1,976 of record ML097731.1, read on the forward strand.
TACACCTAAACTTTTTCCCCTACAAGATACCCCCAGGACCTTCTGACACCTGAGAGGTCATCACTTCCTTGTGTCTGTCGAGTTCTGCTTATCAAAGAGGAGGTACCAACTGTTATCTCAATGTCCTCCCTTAATTTTAAGATCTGAGTGCTGTTTCTTGTTTTTTTTCTTTTTCTTTTCAGATTTTATTTATTTATTTGACAGAGAGAGAGAGAGCAAGAGAGGGAACACAAGCAAGGGGAGTGGGAGAGGGAGAACAGGCTTCCTGCTGAGCAGGGAGCCTGATGTAGGGCTTGATCCCAGGATCCTGGGATCCTGACGTGAGCCGAAGGCAGACGCTTAACCAGCTGAGCCACCCAGGTGCCCCTGTTTCTTGTTTTCTACACTCAACTTCATCCACTCAAAACTTATGTTTCAGCCAAAAAAAATCTTACCCCCCCAAATATTCCCTACACTCCTTTTAGAAATAAGAGTTCCTGCTGCTTAACCATACGAAAAGTGATACCCCTTAGTGCACATCTTTGCAGGCAATGGGTATGGTCAGGCTGCTTAAAAACTCACATGAAGAAAATTATCTAATTATTCTAGAATGTTAACTGTGTATGAGCACACACTAGTATTTTGAGGATTCCAACAATTTAAAACCCTATGCTAGAGTGAGGCTACCATGACCTCAGGGATTCAGGGATACCTAGAAAAATCACACAAGTTCCCCCACTTAAAAACTCAAATCTCAAATTACAAAAAAAAGAGGTGTTAATAATTCTTTCAATAAAGACAGAGACACGATCCCTGAATTATCAATGGAAACAATCCTCTATATATAATGTTTAGGCAAGAGGATGGTTCATTTGTCCCTATTACACTTTGGAGAATGTTGGTGTGAGCCAATAACTCAATGATGTCATTGGGTATCTACCTGTCCTAAATTTAGTATTATAGGAATTTATCTGAAAGAGGAACTGGGGTGACTTTTTCAAGGTCATACTCATTAATGTCATCTTCTAAAAATATATGGGACAGTGGTTTGCTCTTCAAACCCAACATTTCCTCAGCTTTGCATGACATGGTATCTGCTCTGATAGAAGAAAGTTCTTTGTCACAAACCCCACTCTCCGGTTTTTCTCTTTTCATTGATGAGGCTGGGGTGGTGGGATACTGAATGGAAATCTGTGGCATTCTGGTATGGCAGGTGCTCATAAAGAGTCGGTGGGTTTTGCGTTCTTAGCATTATGGCCCAAACACTGAAGCAAGTTCACCAAATAGATACAGAGAGTAACAAGCCCATGCATGATACAGAACTTATAAACCATGAGTATGAGTTTTATATTCCCTGACCTGCCCCTACCCACTCCAAACCAAAGAGTAAGGAAGTGAAAGAGGAGTCCCAGATAAGAAAGGAGACAAATCAGCCAATTTCTGGTATGACCAAGAGGCTACATTTAAGTTGCAACTCCAGGTGGGGGCCTAGCCATGGCCCTCTAGGAAGAGAGAGGCAGACAACCCAGGGATGAATCATCAGGAAGTGGGTTGCTCTAAGACCTGGCTGATTCCTTACATTCTGGAGGCTTGCTTGCTACTTTTGTTTCTGGTACTGGGCTCCCAGGCCTGCCTCTATATTGAGGCTCTAGTTTCCCTAAATAATTTGTGTTGCCCAAACAACCTGTTCTGGTCTTCATGGACTGATTCATACTTCTGCTGTCCATGGTGATCACTGGCCTATCCTTTCTTCTGTAATGGTAAGTGAGTATCTACAGACACACTACACTATTCCAAAAAGGTATCCATCCAATCCCTTTGGTGGGGTTAAGTAATACTCATGATTCTCTTGAGCCCAAGAGACATGAAAAATGCCCTAAATAACAGCCAATGACAGCTTGAGCTCTAGCCCTGTCAAAAAGCGTGGCTAGCCTTGAGGGGTCACTCAGCCTTTTCTAGCCTCAGTTTCCCAACATGGGCACAAGACAGTTAGAACCCCATTAGTAGTTTTTAAACCGTTTTTCCTGGTCTCTGTGCAAGCCAACTCTCCTTTTATAGGTTGGGGGGTCCATGTTAGATTTAGTTCATAAAAAAGTAGGCACTGTACAAAAAAAGCTTAGAAAACCATTGACTGAACAACCTCCAAGGTCTCACTTGGCTTTAAAATTTGGGGTGTATGAAATTATCTTCCAAGATAAGACAGCTGTCACTGCCTCCAAAGATCTTAAAAGAACCATATCCTTCATGAATATCTCCGGTTCGTCAAATGGACTCTAGCTTTAAGTGGTTTGTTTCACTTTTTTGACAGTCAGAAATTTGCTAAAATTCACAGCATCTCTCACTAAAAAGGACGGATTTTATTGCTAGTAGATTATGTATCAATTTACAAATTGGTAAAAATATATTTTATATATACAAACACATATATAAGTGACTTGAATACTTAATAAAATAGTACCCTAACCGTGTATGAACACTTTTCTTCTATTCTATTCTATTCCATTCCATTCCAATTTATCTTGTTCTGCTCTTTCATTGCAAAAAAAAATGTAAGTTGGTTTTAGTATGATCTACTCGTGGGTCTATGCACATGGTTTGAAAAATACTATTAAAAATTATATTCTTTTTAAGTTATGTGGACAGCTTTACCCAACCTCTTCAAAATAAAAAAATAAGAAATTAAAAATGCAGCTAAGGTTTTCAATAGTCAGAAAACAGACCACTTCAATTAATTTACCCTGAAATATTAACACTATTTCACAGTCCTTCACAGTATTAAATAGTAAGAATAACAAATTATTTTTGTGGTTACCAATGTTTAAAAATAAAATAATCACTTAAAGTAGTTCCAGGAACCAGAAATGGAGTTTTACCCAAATAAATCAGTCTGCAGCATTAGAAGCTTTCAAAGTGGAGCATGCATTGGTATTTCCAACAGGAGAGTAGATCTACTGATTGAAAGAAATTAACTCCGTTCATTGGGCAGCTCATTCCCCTGATCTGGCAGGAGTAATTGATAACCTTTTTCAACAACTCCATGTGTAAGTTCAGGGAAATGAGAACCACCAGACAGAGCACTCGGTGGCCTTTCCCATGTTCACACGTTCCTTCTCCAGCAATGCACATCACTAGGACAAGCTCAGACTAATTAGGGCCCCACTAGGATTCTTCCTCTTTTGCTAGAGGTAATGTCAAGATTGTTCTTGTAGACACAGCCCCTTGGGGTACCCTCATGACTGCTCCAAGGGGACCAGACAACAGCTAGCTTTGTGGCCATTCTGAGCCCAGAGTCAGAATCATGAACAAAAAGAGAGGCATGTGGTGCCTGGGTGGCTCAGTGGGTTAAGCCTCTGCCTTCGGCTCAGGTCATGATCTCAGGGTCCTGGAATCGAGCCCCGCCTTGGGCTCTCTGCTCAGCGGGGAGCCTGCTTCCTCTTCTCTCTCTGCCTGCCTCTCTGCCTACTTGTGATCTCTATCTGTGAAATAAATACATAAAATCTTTAAAAAAAGAGAGAGATAGAGGCATGGAGATGGGAAGGGGATGTCTGGTCACTTCCTTTATGGATCCATGACACCATGGGGTGGCCCTCTGCAGGACCCGGCCTCGGCATGGTGGAATGGAGTGGAATGGTGGGAGCTGAGAAGGGGGCAGCTGTCTTGAGGGGAGCAGCAGGGTCAGGAGGGACACTAGGGGTAGAGCTGGGGCTCCCTCTCCTGGGACCTTCAGAGACCTACCCTGATGCCAATACAGATCCTCAGTATAAAGAAACTACACGATGTCTGGTCCCCAGAATACTCAAGAAATGATCATTCTCTTCCACTCTGGGAAATGAAGAAGCCAGCTTCCACAGATCATCCACAGATCCCTTCCAGCGCTGCGGATCAGTATGCAAAGGGGGCGCTGTGCATCAGTGCTGTCATCTGGGCAAGCTGTTTAATCTCCCCATGCTCAACGTTCATCCTCACAATGAGATTATAGTAGCGGGCACACTCCAGTGCTGTTGTGAAGATTAGAAAAAGGAATACACGTGAGCTACATGGCAGGGCACCTGGCTGAGAGGCAGCACTCAGAAAGGAGTCATTATTTCCAGGCTCTCCCACGAGGTTCTTTCATGGGGAGGGGCCATCTCCACTTTGTCGTATCTCTGGTGCCAAGCACCATATGCAGAGTATGTCGCAGATGCTCAAAACCGGAAGCTTGGAAGGAAAAAAGGGAGGAAAGGAAGGAGGAAGGAAGCCAGCCAGGGGCATATTCACAGGACCCAGAATTCTGGAGTTTTCTAGAACTGTCTGCTTCAGCCGCTTCCCAGACTATCCCTATGTGCCGGCATGGGAACAGCAGTGACAAAAACGCTTGCCGACTCCCTTCTGCTCAGGGCTCTCTGCCCTTCGCTGGCTTCATCTCAGAGGAAGTGCTTGGAGACCAGGACACCAGACTCAAGGTGAGGAGAGAGATCTGATGCCATTTAGTTCAGAAATAGCTGCTTGCTGTATTCCGGGTGATTCATCGACCACAGCTGGACTCCTGACTGGTACCTCTGCTCTTTCTCCTCTGTGCAGCGGGAACTAGAATACTGACCTACATCGGATCCTGGTCAATGCCAGCAGCAGACTCCCTTGGCTGGTATTTGTTTCCAAGGGTGACTCAAGGGGACTGGCCATCAGACTGGCTTGAACATGAGACAGATGTACAGGTTTGGGAAGGCGCCTGCTCCACTCTAGTTCCTGAGCGCCAGCAGGGCAGGACCAGCAGGCAAAGGTCACGTCCGAGGATGGACGAGGCTCCGAGTTGGGCAGACAGAGCTTCTGAAGTCCCGATCGCCGGGAGCAGGGCCTCTTCTGGAGTCGAGGAGCTCTTTGCACTTCTCTGAAGGCAGTGACCCTGTCGGTCCTGCCCTAGAGTTATCTGTATAGTTGCTTCAGCTTCCTGCTGGGCTGTGAGCACTGCGAATTAGGGACTTGCCCATGAACAGTGCCTCCATCAGCACTGACGGATGGATGGATGGATGAAAAATCGCCACAGCAGAAAGAAGCAGGAACTTGCCCGTGGTACAAGTGGACAAGATGCTGAATCCAAGGAAAGAGAACCAGATTCAGCAGGTCTGCGGGGGCTGGTACTGTCAGCATCAGCTTCCTGAACCAGCCCTTGGACATAGCCCCTTCAGGAGTCAGGAAATTCCACCCATTTGTCAAAGGAGCTCCAGGCAACCCAACCCTGCTCTGTGTGGGCAGCCTCTGGGCACCCCACTCTTCACACTGACCCTGATTCCCCATGGCTTCTTTCCTTTCCTGAGAACCTGGCTTTTGTCCTTCATTCCCCAGTGAGGCTGGGTCTAGAACTTAGGTAGGCCCTCCTGATGCCTGGCCTAGCTCTGTGCCTCTGTGCAATCTAAAATCACCAGAAGCCTCCCAGGACCACGGAGACTGTATAATGCATTTCCTTGTAAGGGGGCCATGGAGTGTCACGCAGGTGCCTGTAAACTACCTCCCACATTTTCCCAGTCCCAGGGGCTCCGCATCCACATGGCACCCTTGCCTTCTCCTTCCTCTACCCAGTATGGCTCCCTCAAGCCAGGCTCCAGGCTCACAGTCCTCCTGGCCAAGCAGAACCTCCTGGGAAGGGTCTTCTGTTGACCTGACTGGAAAGGGGAAGCCCCCTGGCATTCCAGTGACAAAAGCCTCCTCCTTGCTAGACTTGCTTCCTTGAAGTCTTGGTCTAGGCTCACTTTGCCCCTGGGGGGGAACTGTCCTCTGTGTTCTGGTGCACTCTGCCCCCCTATCCCAAAGAACAGACCAACTTGCCCACCCAGGTGGGTTTGGTTCTTGGCCAAACTACTGTCACCGGAAGCAGAGACCATTACCTCAGAGCACAGCTGGCCATGCCCCTGTAACTCTCTGTGAACTCACTGGGCAAGAACCAACATTTTGCACATGAGGGCTTACCAGATGACTCTACTGGCCAAAAAATAGAAAATGCTCCTAGACATAACTGGATCTTCCCAAAACCAGCCTTCAGAACTGCCATTTTTCTCACTCATTTTGCACAAGATACTAGTTGACCTACGCTGGGCATATGCGGGCACAGGTGTTCATGTGAAACTGCAGTACTCATCAGAGGAAAGAGGGGCAGGACAAAGGGAGAGAGAGGGTCTACAATTTAATTGGATATGAAGAACACACCTCTTCCCCCCCCCCCCTTTTTCCAAAAGCAAACAAACAAAAATCCTGCTTAAGGCAAAGGTTGCTTTTTGCTGTAGGGCTCAAAGAGAAGGTCCCCCAAATTGTGGGCCAAAGTAAGAAGCCAGAGGTCTGGAGGCCCACCCTGCTCCTGACTGAGGCAGCCAGTCAAGCCCTTCCTCAAAATTGACCAGCTAGTGTAGGGCAAGAATTCTCTAAAGTGCTTGGTCAGGTTTGGAGAAGTAAACACATGCATGATTTGTTCCCCAAATTATCTTGCTGGTGTCAGAATATTTCTATCTCATGGATTCTAAAACTACCTTCTGAGGCTGGCTCCTTGTCATTTTGACAAAGATGGGCTTGCCAGCGCCCTGGGGACCAGGGGTGGGGGTGGGATCTGAGGCCGTGTGACGCTGAGTGACCAGCCCAGAGCACTTGCTGGTGAGATAACCAGGCTTGGATGGGTTTGCTATGGCACATCAACCCCATAATCATTTCCCAGCTTGATGGGAACCTTTCGAAATTATCTAGTCAAACATTGTTTTGGGGATTCTTTGGTCAATCCCGATTTTGATTTTAAGATGATGATCCTTGGAAATGTCACTACTGCTGATGGGAGTGAAAAGGATATGCCCCTTCTGAAAGTGGGCAATATACATCAAAATTCCAAAAAAGTGCAAATGTTTATGGCCTATTACCCACCATTTCCCATTTTAGGAATTTCCCCAAGAAATAGTCTGATGTGAACACAGATAATAGGGACAAAGATATCTATCCAAATTTTACTATAAGTAAAAAATGAGAAACAACAGAACAGTCCAACAACAGGGCAATGGAAAATAAAGTCTGGTGTATTTATACAAAAGACTGTAAGGTAAAAAGAGCTTCCAGTAACAGGGAAAACACCAAGGAAGGAAAAACAAGGCATGCATTTTATGTCCAATATGATTTTTACATGTATGTTTGTTTTATATGTAGCCATATCATTCACATATGTACACACATACACATGTATATATAATATATATTCTGAAAAAACCTAAACAGGCTACCCTTTTTGGTAAAAAATATGGATTCATTTGCTTTCTCCTTGGCATGTCTTTTTTTTTTTTCCATTTTATTTTATTTTAGAGTCAAGTATCCTATGTTTTCATTTACTTGTGGAGTGTAAGGAATAACACGGAGGATATGGAGAGAAGTGAGTTGGGGGAAATCGGAGGGGAGACGAACCACGAGAGACTGTGGACTCTGACACATCTTTAAAGGAGAAGTTTGATCTACTTTCAGAAATTCAGTAGTAGATGGGCCTGAGACCAATAATGATGCCTGAGAATAGCTTAAAGGGTCTAAAAGGTGTCTCTTGTAAGCAGATACAAATACTAATAAAATAGGAAAAGCCTTCATGTACAGGAGTGTGTAAAATAAGGCTGCAACTTCTTTTTTCTCTTAAAATATTTTTTCCTCTTAAAATATTTACACAATTTCTGTTCTTCTTATATCAAAACCCTTTCAGATCCATGCTTTCAAAGCCATTGTTCCTCTGTCTTCATGGAAGTGTCTATTCCAACAGCAAAAGGAACATACAATTTTGTTTTCCGTATTTTGAATATCCTGTTTCTTCCCATCCTTTTTATATCCTTGCTGGGTAAATTTTCAGAAGATGCTAGTAATGAAACAAAGAGGGGGCAAAGAAGTAGCAGTGGTGGCTTCTTCCTGCAGGAGTGAAAGGGAAGTGCCCCCAAAGCTTTGAGTTGGTAGAGCCCCACCCCCACCCTGGGGGGGGGGCGCGGTGGGAAGTGCCCTTGTTGGCCTGGCAAGGAACAGGTGCCTCCCCTTTGGACTGCTTCTTTAGGATGCTTCTGTCTTTGCTCCAACCTCAGTGAAATATTGTCCAATTTGTCCAATCTCTTCCCTCGTTTCTTCACTCCTGCTTCTACGGAGTTTTAGATCTTGCCTTGAGTTGTGCATGAGCGAAAAGGCTATTGTGTTGAGTATCTGTCTCAGATGAGAAGACAGCCATTTCCTTGTGTCCTGGTCAGCTCTGTGGTGCCCCAGGCACCCTGCAGTGGCAGGTGCTTGAAACCCAGAGGGCTCCACCCCATGAGAGAGGCGGGGAATCTGACAGGATGCTGGAAAACAGATGAATGGCCCCACAATACGCCATTTCCACGACTTTCAGCATAACCACAGTGAGCTGCTTCAGGGCACAGGTTAGAAATGATTAGGCACAGTTTTTATTAGTGGAATTTTGTACACCCATTCTGTATTTTGTACTAGTATAAGTACTCCTCAGCAAGGATTTATTTGGTCTGGTATGTTCTCTCCACTTCCTGCAAGCTCTAAGGAGCCAAATGTGCCACAATTCAACTTATTGCCTGAAACACGCCCCCTCTGGCTACACCTTACCCCTACTCAGAGCCCACTCTTGCTGAAAAAGTACACAAATGAACACACAAGACACAAAAGCAATTCATGGCGCACGTACAATCCATTCAAGTCTTGAGCTTCCTGCTCACTGGGGGGAGGACCAATCGTGGTGGCAGCTCTGTGAGGAGGCTAGCTTACAGGAGATACTCAGAAGACAAGCTCATCGATCTCTGTTTTAACCTTGACTGCTTATTTAAAGGGAGCTGGCATCAAATGCTCTATTGATAGCAGAAGTCTAATTTGGGATCAGTAACAACCTAAAACATCTAAGACACAAAGAATGACTGGAGCTTGAAATTCTGTCTCTAGCAGTGACATTTGCAGAATTTAAGGCACCCTTCACCCATGGCCCTTGAAGCATCATTTGATTCCTTAATGACATGGGAGAACTAAACCACAAAGGGTTCAACTCAATTGTCCTTGGAGCTAAGTGAAGACAACAAATAGGTAAACAAAGTGTCAGGATAGGGGCACCTGGGTGGTTCAGTGGGTTAAAGCCTCTGCCTTCGGCTCAGGTCATGATCCCAGGGTCCTAGGATAGAGCCCCACATGGGGCTCTCTGCTCAGCAGGGAGCCTGCTTCCCCCTCTCTCTCTGCCTGCCTCTCTGCCTACTTGTGATCTCTGTCTGTCAAATAAATAAATAAAATCTTTAATAAAAAAAGTGTCAGGATAAACTAGAATAAAAAGAAAAAAACCACTTTCACTGCATAATGGTTATCTATAACCCTGCCCAGAAGAGATATAGGTAAGCATAACTGTTTTCACCCAGATATATTAATTTGCAGGAATCTTCTGTATGAATTTCATTAGTGGTGATGAAATCACACTGGGATTCAGAGTCCATGGGCCCAATCCAACTCACAGCCATGGGGTCTTGTTTGGATTTTGGTAACAGGCCTCCCCTGCATGCTAGTAGGCTCTGGGTATTGTCTTACAGGTGACACTCTGTGCCCATGCAAAGGAGGGCCTGGACACTCTTTAAGAGCATAGAACTCTGCAAGGTGGAAAGAGTTTTGTAAATGACCTAGTACATCACCCTTCCTTTGGGCCAGGAAAGAATAAAACTAAGAGGACCATGAGAAACAAAAAGCTGTGGCTATTCTGGGAATGCTAAAAAGAAGTATCCTAGAGATGCCTGGGTCACTCAGTCAGGTGAGCATCTGCCTTTCACTCAAGTCATGATCCTGGGGTCCTGGGATCGAGCCCCATGCCCTGCTTAGATGGAAGCCCGCTTCTCCCTCTCCCTGTGCTCCTCCCTCTGCTCATGCTCTTTCCCTCTGTCTCTGAAATACATAAGTGAACTCCTAAATACAAACATACATAATACATATATATATATTAAAATATATATTATTTATTTATTATTTTTCCCCTAAATATATAGCTAAATATACCCCAGGAGTGCAGAGAGACCACATGACAACGTCCGTCTCACATCTGCTGCTGCTATGAAGCTGGAAACATTTCAGATCGATGAGATCTGCCTGTATTTCAGAGACTCTTCAGGAGGTGAAAGAGACAGACCACTCTTTCTTGGATTTCAGTTGTAAACTTTGGACCAGATGCAGGAAAATTACAATGTCTTCAAAGCGACTCCTTGTTTTTAGGAAAGGAAGTTGTTGTGTCTCTAGGAAAACAAACCAAATATGCCCCCCCAATCTTAAGAAATAAAAGGCAATGTGAGTGCTTCCTAACTCTAAGTGGAGTCTTCTAGGAGGTGGGAGGGGATTTAGGGCATTGGGTAAGCCTTCGTGAGGGCTCTGGCTCTGTCACAAACATAGCAGGCACAGGCAAAATAGCAAAGTCGTAGGTTTCTCCCCACAGGGATGTGAAAATACAACAGAGAATGGGAGAAAATATTTGTAGGTCATATAAATGATTGGGACTTCTACTTAAAATATATAAAGCTCTCTGACAACTCAATAAGATGAGGACAAAACCTCATGTAAAGAACATGCAAAGGGGATTTTTAAATGGGCCAAAGACCACACAAACACCTCACTGGAGAAGATATGCAGATGGCAAATCTACACAAGAAAAGATGCCCCATAGCACCTGTCACCAGGGAAATGGAAATGAAAACAACCTGAAATACCACTGCATACCCAGGAGCATGGCCAAATCCGGAAAACCGACAGCATCGAATGCTGGTGAGGATGTGGAGCAATGGGAACTCTCAGTCACTACTGTGTGAATGCAAAATGGTGCAGCCACTTTGGAACACAGTTTGGCAGTTTCTTTCAAAATTCAACATACTCTTACCATATGACCCAGAAGTCATGCTCCTTGGTACCTCCCCAGAGGAAGTGAGAAGTTATGTCCACACTAAAGCCTGCACATGGATGTTGACAGCAGCTTGATTCATAGCTACCAAAACTTAGAACCATCACCATGTCTTTCAGTAGGTGGACAGATAAAGAACTAGTGGTACATCCATACCATGGAGTATTATTTTGTGCTAAAAAGCAGCTCTCAAGCCACAAACTGCCTTGAGGAATCTTAAATGCCTATTATAAGTGAGAGAAGCTGATCAGAAAAGGCTACATAATATATGATTCTAAATGTATGACATTCTGGAAAAGGCAAAACTTATGATCCTTTCATAAAAGGATCAGTGGTTACCAGGGGCGGGGTGGGGGAAAGCGGGGAGAGATGAATGAGCAGAGCACAGAGCATTTTCAGGGTAGCAAAAATACTCTCTATAATGTTATAATGATGGGTGTAAGTCAGCATACATGTGTCCAAATCACAGGATGTACAGCACTGAGACTGAACCCTAAGGTAAACTATGGACTTTGGGTGATTATGCTGTGTCCATGTAGGTTAATCCTTGGCAAAAAAATGTGCCATTTGGGTGAGTGATGTTGATAATGATGAAGGCTATGCATGTTTAAGGCCAGGGAGTATACAGGAAATCTGTACCTTCCTCCCAATTTTGTTGTAAACTGAAGCTGCTCTAAATTAACAAAGTCTTTTAAAAAGTGGGAAAAAAATGAGCAAAGGACCTGAATAGGTATTTCTCCAAAGAAGATACACAAATGGTTTATAAACACACGAAAAGATACACAACATCAGGGGGGCCTGGGATGCTCAGTGGGTTAAGCCTCTGCCTTCGGCTCAGGTCATGATATCAGGGTGCTGGGATTGAGCCCCACATAGGGCTCTCTGCTCAGCAGGGAGCCTCCTTCCCTCTGCCCCGCCCTGCCTGCCTCTCTGCCTACTGGTGATCCCTCTGTCTGTCAAATAAGTAAATAAAATCTTTCAAAAAAAAAAAAGATATATAACATCAACAGACAACAGGGAAATACAAATCAAAACCACAGCGAGAAACCACCTTACACCCACTAGGATGGCTAGAACCAAGATGTCAGCCACTAATAACAAGTGTTGGGAAGGATGTGGACAAACGTGAGAAGAATTCATACACTGCTGCTGGAATTGAAAAATGTGCAACCGCTTTAGAAAACAGCCTCTTTGGAAAAGGTTAAATACAGACTTTGCTCTATGACCCAGCAA